>PVHY01003007.1:56788-115395 GCA_004024945.1 Uropsilus gracilis
GACAGATAGACAGATAGACAGATAGACAGATAGACAGATAGACAGATAGACAGATAGATAGATAGATAGATAGATAGATAGATAGATAGATAGATAGATAGATAGATAGATAGATAGATAGATAGATAGATAGATAGATAGATAGATAGATAGATAGATAGATAGATAGATAGATAGATAGATAGATAGATAGATAGATGTGTACATACATAAATAAAATGGAACACTACTCAATCATTTTTTTAAAATCTTGCCTTTTGTAACAACATGGGTGGAATGAGATGGGATTATGCTAAGGGAAATAAGTCAGAAGGAGGAAGATAAATACCAGATGATTTCATACATCTGTGAAATATAATGAAACCAAAAAAAGGAATAGACAAAACCAAACCAATGCAAAGCCTTGAAATCTGACTGCAGAACTCAGACTGTCTGAGAGGAACCACGTTGGGGAAGAGACCCAAAGGGTTATGTTGGAGGTTTATAGGCATTTTGGTGGCAGGCATGGTGTGGTGACATTGATCTGAAGAGGAGGAAACTTTATCCTAAAATCATATACAGTTTTGTAAACCAATGTTACCTCAATTTGAAAATGATGTGGTTTTTAGAGAGAATTTTTTTTTAATAATATACATTTTTATTAAGTTTTGTTTACATCTGCCTTTTGGGTGTTCCTTCCCCCTCCCACCCCCCCTAACCCCCCACCCCCCGTCCCTCCATCTCTTCTTTCACTGCCATTTATTGTTAAATTTTTAGTCCCTTGGGTTCTTCCTCTTCTTTCCTGTAGCAGTGTCCTTTTGTCCAGTGTGGACCTTGTTTCCTGGGACACAGTGGCCTGCGCTTAGTTTTCCAAGTGTCTTTTTGCTGCTGGCCACCAGTTCACATATGATTGTGTTCTCTCAGTGCCTCCTCCTTCTTTCTGGTTAGCTGCTCCCCATCTTCTGTCATATTTTGCTCCTTCTTTGTTTTGTAGTTCTCGTTGCTGGCTCTGGTAGCATTTCTCCTGGCCAAAGTTTGTGCACCTGTTTTTTAGATCGAGATAGGCCCTGGCAGATGGTTGGTCCGGTTCTTTGTGGGGGCCACTGCCCATCTCTGTGGCTTTCCTCACCCCCTAAACTGGGAGGGTCCTTTGATCATGCTGAAGGCATCTTTGAATGGAAAATTCCATTCCCATTGTTGAGAGAATTTTATTTATTTATTTTTGAGACTAGGTCTCACTATTTTACCCAGGGAACCGCAGGCTCACATTGACCAGGCTACCGCAGATTCAAGCAATCCCAGCCTCAGTCTCCCAGGTATCTGGGATTATAGGCACGTGCCACCATGCCCAGCTATGTTTTGAGACTAGGTCTCGTTATGCTGTCCCGGGTGGATCTCAAACCCACAGACTCAAGTGATTCCCAGTCTCAGCCTCACTCCATAGGCTGTGATTAAAGGCATGAGCCAGTGTTGAGCCAGAGAGAATTTTTAAAAAATAAACTCAAACTCCCCCAAATCCAGGGCTGCCCCCAGCCTTTCCTAAAATTTTGGGTCCCCACTCAAGCCCGCAGTCCACCACACACATTTTGAATGTTTGTATATGGTTCCCAGACAGGCCTTGAAGTCAAACCTTGGAGAAACTTCCTGACCTGCTCTGTATCAAGACAACATCGTTGGAAAATCAGGTTTTCTAAGGGAACACTGACACAGTCACTTAAAAATATGGCATATACGAAAATAAGTCATGATGTCATCTTAAATATAATAAATCCTCTTAGCCATGTTGGTATGTTAGAACAGGAAGGATTATCTTGTGTATACAGCAAAATTTAGCACTAATCGCATATTCTCTAATACGGTAATAAATGATTTGTCCATTATGTGTCATTTCTGTTAACTAGGCATGGAATCAGGCTTGACCCTGGAGCTTTTGCCTCGAGGCCTGTTGTCTCTGGTGGAAGTCTTTCTTACAGCAGGAACAGAGAGTGGGACTCAGTGAGCAGATATTTCTTCACGCATGCCAGTTCATTCCCCCCCAAGAACACATTTCTTTCCTTTAAGATTTATACTCTTAGCAGTTTTCAAATATTCAGTGTAGTGTTGTTATTAACTACAGTCACTTTGCTGTCCATCACATTACTGTGACTTATTTATCTTATGACTGGAAGTTTGTGCCTTTTGAAAATATATTATATTGGAAAACATTTTCCATCAAATCTTTAAGTAAAACTGACATTGCAAAGTGTACCAAATCATTCCTAAGGTTTCACCTGACCCCTGCAACACCAAGCATCCCCCCAAGTATTTGAGGTGCTTTCTTCTGGGTTCCCAAACAGAGGCAACCCCAGGAAAATGTTTTGGATCCATCTTCATCTTCTTCCTCCCACCCAACTTTTTATGAGACTAAGTGTCACCATGTTGCCCTGGGGTAGTCCTGAACCCGCAGACTCAAGAGATCACTAGCTTCAGCCTCCCAAGCCTGGGATTAAAGGTGTGCACCCCGCACCCAGCCCCATCTTCTCCCTTTTTTTGTGAACTTTGGGGAATATCCACATAACAATTTTGTACTAAGGGATTATTTGCTGATAATAAATAAACCCAAAGATAGTGGATATGAACACAAGATGTGCTGCATATACAAAAGGTGGTGCGATTTCTAACATCAGCAGCTAACAAGTTAGAGAAGTTTTTCCTCCACGGATGGGATGGCACTGGTGTCTCGCAATTATTTGGCATAGCTGATCTGACTCTGCTAGGTGGCTGTCCCTCTTTTGGCAAGGTTTCCATTTTAAATCCCAGTCGATATTCATTAGGCATTGCCAGCTCCTTGTCTCTCCCAAACTGATTTATCTGCCATGCTATAAAACCCATTAAAAATTAATCCTCTAATAGACAAGGACTCAAATTGGCTACCCAGAGGTTCCAGACACAGGCAGATGTGTGTTGCCTCAAGTAAGGAGAGACCCAGAGTAGAGCATCCCCTCTCCAAGTCCCCTCACCATGTGCTCAGAGATTCTGCAAGAATTCTTTTTTTTTTTTTTTTTTGAGACTAGGTCTCGCTATTTTTGCCCATGGAACCTCAGGCTCAGTTGCCTGGGGTACCACAGTCTCAAGCAATCCCTAGCCTCAGCTTCCCAGGTAGCTGGGATTACAGGCATGCATCACCACGCCCAGCTATTTTTTGGGATTAGGTCTCTCTGTGTTGCTCCGAGCGGGATTTGAATCATGATCCCTAACCCCAGCCACTTCATAGGCTGAAGCTTATAGGCACGTGCCACCGTGCCCAGCTCTTCAAGAATTCTTAATGACATTCAGCCACCCCAAGAAGACTGTGTCCCAAAGTCTTCCAGGTGTGAAAAGCTGACCAATCTAGCCTTCCTCTAGCCTTCCTCATCAAGGACTTCAAATGAGGATACCTGTTCAACCCCCTGACTCAAATTGGGGATGGAAGAAGATGCATCATATTCTTGTGCAAAAATAATCCAGCCTTGAGTAGCTCTGGGCAGCCCTGCCAGCTCACCCTGGCTCCTGCCACTTTGGGTCTGTTTCCCTGTAATGCTTTTTCCTCCTTCTGATGTCTGGGTGCAAATACTCCTCAGGGTCCTCCTGTCCCCTCTGCTTCCGTTCTTCCTTAATAGTTTCCGAAATCTTCTTCTGCCCTTTTTGCCTTCATTCGTTCACTCACTCAACAAGTCACCATGCCAAAGAGCAACATCTCACTTGACACAGAGTCCCAGCAGTAGGACATGGCAGCTGCCCTGTGCCAAGTGAGGGGTTCTCTACCTCCCTGGTTTCAGGCTCTGCCCCAGGCTGATGGTGAGTGCAGCTTGCTGGACCACTATGAGCCTCCATGTGCTGTGGTGCAGAACAGAGAGTTCAGCGAGTGGCCAGGGCTAAGGAGAAAGAGTAAGAACATGACTCACTGAGTGCAACTCAGAGGTCTGAGAGCTGAGACCATGGCTAAACATTATGAACAGCTGAAAACAGACATGTGCTCTATCCCAGAGGTAGAATTGACCACCAGCTGCTTCTCAAGATGTATGAAGTGAGTTCCAGATTAGTAAAAGATAGAAGTTCTATACTGAGGAAACAGACCATAATTCAGGTATTTCAAGAAGGATTTGGTGCCAAGCTGCTGGGGCAGGTGGGCATCTATCTGGGCAAGTTACGCAGCCACATGGCCTCTTGTTACTCTGATTTACCCCCTGATTTGGGTCCTAGGCCTCACCAGTCTGTGTGGGTGCCAGTGAGAATCTGTGGATTACAGAGAAACCAACATTGCAAGCTGACCATAGATCCAAGGCACACAACAAGGGGCCCAAAGGGAGACAGGTCACAACAAGAGAGAGTGCAGAGAACTGTGGAGACTGGATCATCTACACCTGAAGGAGAAGTCAAATAGGGTCCAAAAGTGACCAAAGATGTAAGAGAATAAATACCAAAAAAAAATTTTTTTAAAGTAGGATTTATATAAACTTAGAGAAAATTCCTAGCAGATTATTAAGAGGAAGTTAACAACATTAAGGACACATCCAGAATTGTTGAACCTTTAAAGTGATATCTACCAAATATCCTCTTTCAGGGATAGACACCAAGCTGGATGAACCTAGGGATGAACCGTGGTGGCCTATCTGAAGCACATAGGACTGCAACGGCCAGTGTAGGTCTGGACACACCCGAAGATCCCCACCCCAGGTCACAAGGGTCTGGCCTTCCCAACACAAACATGAAACGTGCAGTCACCAGCTCTGCCACAGGAGCTGTGTATTTCCAGATGTGTCTGCTGTAGAGCATTTCCTCCAAAGGGCTTTACCTTTCCTGTGGAATCTCCTTGATTTTCCCTTGGAGCCTAGGATTGGAAGATCCCCCCACATACCACAGAGCCACGCCCTCAAGAGAAGGTATAGATTGCTACTTGCCCTCTTAAGTAGAGATCATTGTGAGGCCCTTATAGTAGTGGGCCTATCTCCTTTTCTTTCCCAACTCAGAGGACTCTCACACTTTTGCCCAGAGCAGCACCCAGTTCTTGGGTTTCAGGAACAACAGTTCCCAAGACCCCTTAGAGAGGGACTGACTCCTTGCCTACCCATGATCCTCTAGCCTTAGTCTCCAACCACTAGCCCTGCACATCGCTGGTGTTATTTCCTTGCTAACGTCTAGGGCCATACACTGTGCTGAACCCTGGGAATACTAAATGAAATAGTCTGTTTCCGTAGTGTAGTGGTTATCACGTTCACCTAACACTAAATGAAATAGAGCAGACACACCCCTGTCCTCATGACATTTACAGGAAGATAAAGACTAACCTTCATGGGTTGATTCTGTTCATTAGCATTCTTGGACCCCCCCCACCCCCTGCAGAGTACAATTTGAGTAAAGGGGTATTTTCAAGATCCTCCATCTCAGCCCATAAGTAACTTTGTACTCTGGCTCCCCCAGTGTTCAGTTCTGCCTGCACCCCCGATTTCTATCCTCTATTTCCTTCCCCCACTATCTCTTTCCTCCCTTGTCATCAGGATCCCTCCCTACTCTCTCACCCTCTCTGCCTCCTTCAGCGCACTTGCCTTCAATCCATCCCTAGCTGGAAGCAAGAGCAGCAAGACTAATTTCATTTCTCTTCTTTTCCTTTGGTGAGTCGATCTGTGACAACCCTTTTTATGCATTTAATTCATTCTCAATTTCTCATAATCAGGGGGAAGGTATCCCCTAAGGTTAGGCGAGAGCTTGTCAGAAAGAAAAAAAAAAGGCAGTGTAAATTCACAGAGGTAATCATAGTCTATCTCCACTTCCCACTGCCCGTGGAACTATTAACTAATATCGCTCTCTAATCTTTTTTGTACTTATTTATTTTGTAGCGAGAAACTAGTGTTATAAACACCCCTACTGTCAAAACTTGTCATCCCCATTACCTCAAGGCGGGCTTCATCTCTGTTATTCTAATTTCAGAGTTTCTCAAATTCACAGCCGCTGGAAATTGAGTACAAAATCCATTATCATTTGTATATTTTAATTATGCAAATGAGGCAGCTCAGCTGCGATGTCCGGGACCTGCAGGGATGCCTGACTTGATTCTGGGTGATTACAATTTATCCAGTCGAGTCACTTTAATTGTAACAAGCTAATTACATTGTTTCATTTGGCTTTAACAAAAGAAAAGGAGACAGGAAGCTGGATGTGGCTCGGGGCCCCTGGAATAAACCGCTGCCTCTCCCTAGCCCTGGCATGGAGGTGGCTAAGAGACTGGGCGCAAGTCCTGTCTAGTGGGGGACCACAGGGGAAGGGCAGCCAGTGGCCCTATGTTGGAAGCTGTTGCCCTCCCAGGCAAAGGTCTGCCCACCTATTGCCTTGGTCAGGACTTGTGTAACAGCACTTTCATGCCAACCAGGAGTGTATCTGACCTTGAAGACAGCAGCCCACTTACCAAAGAGATCTTTTCCATCAAGACTTTCTTGGCCCCAGGCAGATGTCTTTGAGGACTTACCAAATGTCCACTATTTGTGAGTGTAATGTTTCTGGCCAAATCTGCAAGTTCTCCCCACACATGGTGGCCAGTGAGACTCCACAGGAAGTGTTTCCAATGGTCAGGCAGAGGCAGATGAAGAAGTGAGCAAAAGGGCAGAGAGCAGAGAGAGGCGGGAAAATTTAGGCAATTTCTATACAGTGGGACCGATGCTTTATGAATTCATTCATTACTTTTGTGATCAATGATAAACATTTATCCATCTGAACTAAAATAGCTGCTTTCCCTTGCAATCATGACTGCCTGCCGGTGAGAGAGAAGATGCTTAGGTTTACAGTGTGTTCAATATTTTAGCAGAATGAAGCCAGGCATGGTGGTGCATGCCTGTAAACTTCATCCTATGAAGCGGCTGGGGCTGGGGATTGTCTTTCGATTCAGTCCTGCTCCGGGCAACATATCAAGACCTAGTCCCAAAAAAATAGCTGGGTGTGGTATGCACCTGTCATCCCAGCTACCTGGGAAGCTGAGGCTGGGGATTGCTTGAGTCCATGGTACCCCAGGCAGCATGAGCCTGCGGTTCCACAGGCAAACATCATGAGACCTGGCCTAAAAAAAAAAAAAAGAAAAAAAAAAAAAAAAAAAAAAAAAAAAAAAAAAAAAAAAAAAAAAAAAAAAAAACAAAAAAAAACAGTATTTTAGTAGAATGAGACGCCCCAGAAAGCACTAGCTTCATAGACATGAACAAGTGACCATTCCTCCTAATAGCATCACAGCTGAACCAGAATTATCACATTGCTGCAAGGACTTAGACACCTCAGGCATCAGCTTCAGTCTAGTCACACAATCACTTTTTTCTAGCAATTCTTTTGGTTTGCCTCCCTCCAGAATCAGAGCCAATGACCTTCCCACGCCTGAGTCTAGGCCAGACAAAACATCTGACCTCAGCTGCCTTATAGGGAGTAGACTCAACACCCAAACCCAAAACTCAGATCAACAGTCTAGGAATATCACAAAACCAATTAGTTAACAAAGTTTAGTAAAGTTTATTGAAATGTTATAATAATGGTCTTATGTTCAAGGTATTATATTCCCAAGACAAAAATAAGACTCAAAAGTTTGAATGGGACGGAGCCAGAGTGTTGGCGGAGGTCTGAGAGAAAGACATCTACTGAGACCAACAGTCTCTATCAGACTCACGTTGGTGGTTGAAGACATGGATTCCAGGGGAAGTGGACACTGAGCAATATCAGAGCAGTGATCCTAATGTCCTTGTGTTACTAGGATGCCCGTGCATTAGCATGAGGAGTTGCAGGAGAGGGGGCTCCCTGGGACAGGGAGATGGCTAAGAAAAATCAGAGAAGTGAGAACAGATTCTATTGATCCAGAAGTATGGTAAAGGGGGTTGGTGCCAACTTTCCAGAGCTTAACATGTGAAGCAAAGGGTCTGGTCTTCTTCCTCAAGCACATAAGGTTAAGATCACCTATCAGTTTGCCATGCATCCTGGATACCAGGGTAATAGTGCCAACAACTGAATGGCATGTCCTCATGTCAACAGGATTAAAGGTGAAATGCTTCTTACTAAGTGTGGGTACATTTTGAGGAAGTTTTTGAAAGAAGAAACATATATCTCAATGGATACATGTAGAAGAAACATGTGGAAGGGGAAACTACATGAGCAGAGATGTAGAAGGAAGAATTACCCCAAGTGGGAGTAGATACCGGAAGGGGGTGGACAGATGGCCTTTGGGAGCAACGGGAGCAAAGGCTGCCTGAGTGCAGGAAACAACTTAGCTCCATGCAAGGTGTTCTAGGGGGGTCATTTCTTCTCCCTCTCCTGGCTGGATACTCAAAGGAGAAAACTGGTGTTGTATTCAACATTGGCTTGCCCCATAAAAGTTACCCCAGCAAATATATGTGAAATGAAAAATGGAGAGGAAGGAGGGAGGGTGAGAGGGGAAGTAGAAAGAAAACACCACATATCTAGGAATGAGGACATGAAGTTTCTTCCAACCAGCAGAATGGGTGAGATCATTTCATTGAAGATCTCAGATCCATTTCCTTATCCATCAGATGTGGCGAGGAGAAAGGTATAAGGACAACAAATACATCTGTCATGACCCGTCCAGACACAGGTCTCATGCATTAAGAGTTTGGGATATTTACAGCTCACCAGGAAGTGCCATCTTCTGTTCAGAAACCCTGTTCTGCGCTGGGGTGAGTTGTTGGTACAAAAAGAAAAAAAAAAATGAGGCTGCCGCTTCTGCTTGAATTCTCCAGCTCTAAGTAAATTAGAGCCAGATGCCCAGTTCCTCATCGCTCCATCAGATGACTCCATGGAGTAATTATAATACTTTATGGGCATTAACTCACTGATTCTCATCATGCCCTGGGAGGGAAGCGCTGAGATCATTATCTTCCCTGTACCCTGGGAGGGGGAGCATCTCATTCTCTCCATGTGTGCCTCCCGACAGCACCTGTCCCCCGAATGCACTGGAATGGGAACGCCAGGACCAGCCACACTCTGGGAAGATGGATGAACGGGAGTCAAGGTTCTGGGAAAGGGAAAGCGTGATAGTGGGGGAGGAAGGTCCAATAGCAGAGGGATGAAAGAGATGCATTGAGAGAGAGGGAAATTGGCTGAGCTCAACTCGGTGGTGTCTGAGGGAAGCAGAGAACCAATTATAAATACTGGAAAAATCTAGGCTTGGAAGAAAGGAGAAGGAAGAGAGAAAGCAGTGAGGCCAATTCGGAGAGGTAGCATGGAACCAACAGGAGGGTCCAACTATAATGGGAAATGATGGGGTGAGAGGCAGTTCTGGGGATCCTAAATAAGATTTAGGAAAGTACCCACTAGATCTTTTATTCCCTAATCAAAGCCTCCTGATATGGGGGTGGGGGGAGATCTTAAGTCCTTCTTCATCGCAAAAACCGTACAATTGTTCAATTTTAGGGTTGATGCTAGCATTAGAGTTTAGACTATCTCCTTATTTTACTAAGATGGCAACTGAAGTCCAAAGAGAAGTGACCCAAAACCATACAGCAGTTGGGTGGAGTCTCTGGGGCTACCTGGCCTGAATTCACCTCCATCTCTCTTCTCTGAATCACTTCTCACACTTTTGGGGGTCATATCACCAGACAGTTGATGTTATGACTGCATACAACAAAAAAATCAGAAAATGGTTGCCAGGCATGGTGGTGCTCCTGTAATCCCAGCCTTGGGAGGCTGAGACTAGGGATCACTTGAGTCCACAGGTTCAGAACTACCCCAGGCAAAATAGTGAGACCTAGTCTCTAAAAAAAAAAAATCAGAAAATTGTTTATGTGCCAGAAGTGTGCCTTGGCACCTGTGTCACCCAGAGCCTAGCCCAGGCTTAGGCGTGTAAACTGGAGAAGGATGAAACCTGCTTCTAGCAGCAGGTGCTGAGGTCCCACCAATGGTATCAGACCTTCAGGTGGGAAGCTTGGGACCGTTAGTGGAAGAAGACACAGCATCAACCAGAGCATAAGCCAGGAAGACTTCTGACCCCATGCATATCCCATGGCCATCACTGAAACTACCAGCCACGGATCCCCAAAAAGCAATAGGACAGACATGGGTGAGTGAGCATGAAGGCGTCTCTGCACCAGTCAGCAAGCGTATCTCAGGTCATGGAAGGCACAACAGTGTGTTGTGGCAATTCTGTAACCTCAGAATTATACTTAAATTCCCAGGTCTTTCCTAAGGGTCACACACAGCATGTCCTCATTTTCAGACACTTGTTGATAGGAAGCCACCCTCATAACCAAACTAAATGCACAAGCCCACATGGTCCTTGGCACAAATGACAGTCTGACTACTTATTAGCTGTGTTGCCTTGGGTGACTTTCTGAACTGCTCTTGCCTCTAACTCTTTATCTGTAAAATGGGTCTCTTAGAATTATAAGAGTTAGATAGATTAACACACAAAAACCTGCTCAGGGTCATTTTTTGACATTGACTAAGCACTTGGTAAATGCCAGATGGTCTTACTATGTGGTCTCCCCAGTGACTCTGCAAGTTCTTTGGGTCCCTAGGACCACTCATTCTCTCCCAACAGACATTTGCTATTTTGTGAAGCTACCTGACACTTGCAATGGGTCATCAGAGCCAGGTCCCCTCAATTTTGGGGGTTCATATATAGTCAAAGAAAACTACTGATGATGCCATATCTGGAAAGGGAGAAATCACTGGGCAAGAGACTGGCTCTTCCATCCACGTCTGTGCCCCCTCAACCTGGGAGGGGGTTGCATTTGCACTAGGGATTCTTTGAACAGCTTGGAGACTCAAAGTCTGGGGCCTTCAACCCTCAACTTGACCCCATAGGATAACCATCAGGCCTCTGTTCTCGTGGAGGGTGCATTACTGCTTGTTGGGATGAACACACACTACCTGAGCAGGCAACAGCCTTGGAAACACTGACTGAAAAGCACTGCAAGGCAAGATGACTCCACACAGGAAAGAGTAAGCACCCAGGCAGGATGGTGAACACAGGAGGGAGCCATCCGTTCTATTCAAAGCAGGCTATAAAGGATCTGGGGAGGATGTAGAACATCAGAGGAAGCAAGACAACCACGAAAGAACCAGAAATGAGGACACTTCCTCCCTGCAGAAACTCAGCTTCCGGCCCGAGCTCCCCAGCTGCCACCCTGATTGCAGGAGTGCTGGGCTCTTTCACTTCCATTCCATGGCACTTCTGGGTCAGTGGCCAGTGTGTCAGTGTAACAGTTGGTAAGTGCTGATGGGCCACCTCTTGTTCTAAAGATGCAGACATCAAGACTCAGGGATGAAAGACAGTGCCTCTAGGACCAGACAGTCAGATAGTTCTGGAAGCAGGAAGATCCCCAGATTCCTGAAATCAGAGATCTGCCCCAAAACCCAGCAACCTGTGGGGTGACTGCTGCTTTATTTCCTTTCCCTTATGCTCACATTCCTCCAGAGCTCAACAGGTTCAGCCCTAAATGAGATGGCAATTGGAATGGCCCAAGGCAAGGAGGCAGCGGGCTCAGGCAGGTCCTCAAACAGGTGCCCAAGAAGGTGCCCACACGGCTCCCTCCCAGGAAAGCTAGGAAGCCCTCCTGCCCCCAGTCACTTCTACTAGCTCAGAACTTTTTTTTTTTTTTTTTTTTTTGAGACTAGGTCTCGCTATTTTTGCCCGTGGAACTGCAGGCTCTCATTGCCTGGGGTACAACAGACTCAAGCAATCCCCATCCTCAGCTTCCCAGGTAGCTGGGATTACAGGCATGCGCCACCACGCCCAGTTATTTTTGGGAACTGGGTCTCGCTACGGGCCCCGGATGGAACTCGAACCGCGATCCCTAGCCCCGGCCGCTTCATAGGCTGAAGCTTACAGGCATGAGCCACCGTGCCCGGCCCTCTAGCTCAGAACTTTATCATGGATTTTATCAAGCCCTCAGGGGAGGACAGATGTGGCACTGCTTCCTTTAAGAGAATACCTGAATCGGGGGCCACCCACACACCAGCGCTCACTTATTCTTCCACATGCTACGTCTGTGTGGACACTCCCTGGGCATTGCCTCTTTCAGTCCCCACTGTGGCTGCGATTTTCCCTGCTATACAGATGGAAAATCTAGGCTTGGGTAAGATTAAGAAACTGGACGAAGTGACACTCTGGGTGAATCCCAGTACGTTGAGAACAGCCCACACTGCAGACACCTCAGCCCTGACTCCTCTGCTCCAGGGTTGCTTCTTCTGCTTAAGTTTCTTTTGTTCTTTTTCTCTGCACTAAAATATTCTCTCATCTTTCTCCGAAAAGAACCCCCTTCAAGTCAAACAGGAAAAACCTACTTCTTTAGTAACTGTTGTCCTGGGTTGTCATTAGAAAGATCCCATCCCTGAATGGGGCAGCTGAGATGGACTCTGAATAGGAAAAAAAGCAGAGGAGGTTGTTCAAAATCCAGAGTCAAGTGTGGCGGCCTGGCATCCAAGGCTGGAGGCATCCAGGGCCACTGTCCCAGGCTAGCAGGCAGTGCTACAGAGGTTGGCTCACACTCAACTTGGAAGAAAGGGAGAGATTATGGGAGAGAGAAATGCTGGAAAAGAAGCAGAACATTCCCTTGCCAAAAAAAAAAACAAAACTGTTTTTGCAAGCAGTCTCTCTTCCGGACTCTCTCGCCTGTCGGCTTTTTCTGTCTTAAACAGGTGGCTTCAATATGCCTACACACTGTCTTGCATTTATTATTAGAAATGACTTTCCATTTTGCCTTCTACCTCTTCAGAGCCAAAGAGTCCAAACCCACAT
The DNA here is from genome assembly GCA_004024945.1 of Uropsilus gracilis. Lineage (NCBI taxonomy): Eukaryota > Metazoa > Chordata > Mammalia > Eulipotyphla > Talpidae > Uropsilus > Uropsilus gracilis. Next base: position 69,507 of record PVHY01003007.1, read on the forward strand.
GACAGTTTTATACCAACAATCTCAAAGATGGGGAGTCCTGCTTAGCCCACTCTATTCCTTTCTGGGACCCCCAGACGTAAAATCCACAGACTGACCCTGGGCCACCCCAGCTCCCCATTCTCAGTGGCACAGAGAGAAAGGCTGATATCCTGTCGTGGCTTCCCACACCTGCTGTACAATAGATGGTGGACTCTGAATAATTAACGAGAATCATTTTGTGATGTGCTGACCTCTGAACATTGCACATCACTCATTCTGATACTCCTGCTCTCCCATGCTCCCTCTCTGTCTCTATCAGGCCGACAGCACAGCCTTTTCTCTTGGGCGCCCACCAAACAGATTCATATCTGTGAATCTCCCTGCATTTCTTAGATGCCAGCAAAGGTGTTTGGCCTCTTGGTCCCTTGATGACGCAAAATGAATGGTGCAAGTGGCAGATCAGGGAGGTCCTGGTGCTGTGCTGTTCCGTTGGGGTTTTAGGGACTCACCCAAAAACTTTGGTCTGGAAGGATAAACCCCAGAAGAGTCATTGGCCTGGAAAAAGGAATCTGATAACAGTCTGGGTGGCCTTACCGTCCAGGAGCTATCCCCAAAGATGGGACAAGAATACACACACAGGAAATTCCAAAAGATCTGTACAAATCCCCCCAAGTAGTTTTCTCTGTCCCTGCATTTCATCCCGGTTTATCAGCGAGTGCAGGTTTCCTCTGGTGAATCCGAACCTGTGAGAGGTGATAGGAAGGACATGAGAGTGATGTGTCCCTACCCACATGCTTGGAACCCCAGGGGGAGAGTCAGACTCACCACAAAACCATTAGCAAAAGGCTCAAAGGTCTAGAATGTTTCAGGAAGAAACACAGAAGAAATGGGAATCCCACCTTCCTCTGGAGAGTGGAGATGGGGGGAGAGGAAAAAAATGGGGGAGTAAAAGTGGACTTTCATTTTTTACTTTCTGGATGCCACTGCTGGCATTTTTCACTACATAACCATTTTGTAACTTTCATTTTTTAAAACGTATTTTATCTTCATACAATCTCGGTCATATTTGTCTAGTTATTGACCCCCTTAGGTATGGTACATCTTCCTTCCCCTGCCCCCTTCCCCTCTATCTCCTTTCCAGTCACTCCAACTCCCCTTTCCTTGCAAGTCATTGGTGGGTGCTTGGCCCATCGGTCTCTTCCTTTCCTGGTGCAACGTCCTTTCCCTGGGTGGGGACCTGTGCTCTTGGGACACGGCAGCTCGTGCTGCTTTAATTTCCAGGGGTAACTTTGCGGTGAGTAGCTAGTCCGACTCATCAGGAACCTCTTGCAGGTTGAGTGTGTGGTGCTGCTCTCCAGGCTCCCTTGTTGTGGCTGGAGGTGACTGTCTTTCTCCAGAGCCATATGATCACTGGTATTCATGGCTCCTCACTCATGTTGGTTGTCTCCTTCATTCCAATACCTGTTCCACAGTCCTTCCTCCATCCTTATAGTTCTGTTGGGCTATAAGGGGTTGGGCTCCCAACTCCCAGCCATTGGCGAGAGAGAGGTTCCTCAGTGGAGACAGACTGCAGTAGGTGGTTGGTCCAACTCCTCTCCTCTCTCCTGGTTCACAGTTCTGCCATGAGGCTGCAGCACCAACTCTGTGACTTTCCTCCCAACTCTGTGACATTCCTCACCGGTTGGGGTGGGGGGTGTTTCGCTGGCTTTGAATGCATCTCTGAATCAGGAGTTTGGCTCCCTGGTCCTCTGAAATATTGGAGGTGTAGCTCTGTGAAAGGTCATCTCTGTACTTAGTCTAATACTTTGGTCTCTTGCTCTGTGTGGGTCTCACCCAAGTAGCAAATGTGTCAGGACCTTTATTCTCTTCCCCTGTATCTCTTTTCCTGATGTGTTTTTTTTCCCCTCAGTCCTGATAGAAGTAGGAATAAACCAATGGGGGGACCGCACCTCCCCCCCCCACAGCCTGGGCCCCAGGAGAGGTGCCATCTCTACCCCCAGACAACAAAGGCACAAAGGACAAGCCCCCCAGCCTGCAGGTCCCAGATCTCTGGGCCTCAAAACCTCTGTAGAGTGAGGTTCTGCCCACCCCCACACTGTCTGTGGCTGAAGCCAGTGCAGCGGTGTGCCAGAGACTCTCTCCCCTTTTGCAACTTTTACACACACTAGTCAAAAAAAGACTAAATCAGGGCTGGACCACAAGAACCTGAAGTCTACACTGGGGTCTTGCTACTCCTGTGTTCTTAGCATCTGGGACACCATTTAGGCAGCAGAGAGTTTCAAGCCAGAGTTGCCACATGTGGGCTGAGATGGTGCTGTTGTAGATTCAAGCCAACAGTGGGATGAGTCTCAGAAGAAAGGGTGGTGGTGGCAATGATCATAAAAACTGTAAGGAAACATGAAGGATTTAAACAAGCAGAGAGGTAAAGAAAGGTTGGTCAAGGTCAGAGCACTTGTTAACCATCAGTGAGCACTTTTTTGAAAGAAGGAAGGAGGTGGAAGGGATAGGGAGAGAGGGAGAGAAGAAAGGGAGGGAGGGAGAAAAGAAAGAGAATGAGGGAAAGAAGAAAGAGGGAGGGAGGGAAGAAGGGAAGGAGGGAGGGAGGAAGGAAGGGGGAGGGAGGGAGGGAGAGGGAGGGAGAGGGAGGGAGGGAAGATGCCAAAAGTTGGGAGAAGAGGCAAGGCCGGTGAATGAAGGAGCATAGAGATCAACTAGATGGCAACAGGGAGCCTGCTTATGAAGGCCTTGGATCTTGCCCAAAGGACAAACCAATAGAACCAGAGATTAAATATCAAAATATCTGGTCAAAACTGGTTGATCTTAAGACAACTGGAAGCATGTAACAGGCCCCCAATAAATGCCTGCATAGAGCTGATCCACCAGGATAGAACCCAGACTAGCACAAGTGCTGAGGAAGACATTGTGCAGCTGTCATTTCTCTGGTGCCCCCTTTAGTTCCTGACTACACCCACAGAGACCTCTTTGCTTAGAGTCATTGTAAGCATCATACATCTCCCCTTGACTCATACAGGAAACAGGAAGTCACTTCCCCAATCCTGCACCACCCCCTTCTTCACAGCAAGTGAAGTCTATAAAACATTATGTTCCTTGGGGTGCAGCCCAAGTGTGATTAACGAACCCCATTCAGTAAAGCAACAGGAAAAGCAAATTATAGTTTCCTTGGTTTGAGCCCAAATAATGCCAACCCTGGGATTCAGAAACTCCAGGCCCTGGTGAGAGGCAGGGCTAATTATACTGATGGGCTTCCGAAAGATTGCAGAGAAGTAATGAAGCTGTAAACAACACAACCAACATCCTTTTCTCCTGGGCACTGATTGATTTTCACTAGGTTCTTAGTTCTATTCTTGCAGATCCCATTTTTGGCAAAATTGCGAAAGCTTGGACTTCAACATCCATGCTGGTCTTTGTGGACCTCACCCATGGCCCCACCCAAGCCCCTTCCCCACACACCCAGCACATGCTCCCAAGCTTCCCTGTAATCTGAGGCTGCTTATGAAGTTCATTATTCAGTTCTGGTTCAATTCTGTATCTACCAGCATGAAAGGCTCTATGCCCACCATTATTAAAAGAGCAGTAAAGAGCAAAATGTTGTTCATGCTCTCAAGAAACTGTAACCAAGTAGGACAGAAACACATCACCTAACATGAGAGAATAAAGCAGAGGTTGTCCAGGAAGCTAAGAGGGGTTCTGAGGGTAGAAGTCAGAAGATGACACTATTTTAGGAACAATCTAGAAAGATTCAGAGAGGAGGCATGGGTTTGAAGTCAGGTTTTGAAGGGCAGAGTGTATTTTGATAAGCAGAGAGAGGACAGTGTGGAAGGGAGAACAAGAGAGAAGGGAGAAGAGGGAGCTTCAGGAGGAAGAAGCAGCAGGTAAAGTCAAGCTCACTGGACAGTAGGGAACTGCCCCATCTCGACATCAGGTCACTTGTGAAGTGACATGTGCTTAATGAATAGGCAATAGGCAACCATTTAAAGTATTGGGGGTTTCCAGTGTGATCCTCTTTCAGGTTCTCTGCAAGTGAAAATGAGGTAATGTTTTTGGGAAGGAAACAATGCCTAGCCCACTTCAATGTATCACTATGGAAGGGATTTCTGCATGAAATTCTTGAAGCAGCTTGGGAGAAATTGGAAAAACATAGTCATTCGGTAAATCAGGGGGTCTATTGAAAACTCAGCCAACATTGCTGAGTGCATCCAAAGAGCTGGGCACAATGACAAGCATTTTATAAGCATTGGTTCATTGGATCCTAAAATGGTAGATTCTCTTCCACCATTTTACAAAAGACACTGCAATTCAAAATGGTTCAAGGTCATGAGAAAGCAAGTGGTAGACCTAAAATTTACCTACACCTAATGCCAATATCTGCAACTTCCCATCACTCCTTGCTCTGCGGGCCTCCTCCCATATCTTCCGTGCAACAGTCTGCTTCACGTAGGTGCCAGTCAGGGGCCAGGCCATGATGGAGGCAGCTGTCATTTGGGGACATGAGCAAGGTCAACAAGAAGTTGCTGGCCTGTGAGGGAGTCATGGCCTGGGATGGAAGATGTTTCCTTGAGAGTAACCAACTGTGTGGTCTTAGACAGGCGTGGCAGCTTGAGCTTGTTACAGGTGATTTTTCTCATCAATAAAATTAAAACTAAAGTCATGATTGGTAATAGTGATGCAGCAGCACACTTTTCCTCAAAATGAAATGATGAATGTGCCACAGTGAAGCACATTAAAATAGTACCACTCTGCTTGAGGTTGGTGTGGCAGGCAGGAATGACAAAGGTCTAGATGCTGCAGGCAGGTTTTGAATTTGATATTTAAAAATCTGCATTATAATTGAGGAAACAAAAGTCCAGAGAGATGAATCCTTTGGGCAGGTGACACAGTGGCTCTGAAGCAGAGCTGGGATTCCTGACCTCGGCTGTCCCGCTCAATGCCAGCTCCAACGGTCACACCCTTCTCTCCTGCAGGAGCCAAGCTAATGCTTCATTTAAGATGGCACATTCACAGCAAGCCATCAGACACAAGCGTTAAGGTTCATGATGGCAATAATCCCTACATTGGCCCATGCTAAATGAGAGACTGCTAGGTAGGCTGATATAAATATAGACTTTATTATACCACATCACAAGGCAGGGGAGTTAATGTTGCTGGGAGAACATTCATTTCCACATTCCCTTACTTTCGCATGTCTTAATTTGCAACTTAATGTGGCATTATCATAATTTTTTGCATTATGTAATGATTAAAGTGAGGCGTATCATATTTATTGATTTATTTGATTTATTTAAAATGTAACCATTGCCCCGGGGCAGGTGCATGTTCAAAATACAAATGCAACAGTTAAATTGAATCAGCCAGATAAATTCCCCATTAAGAAAAGACATTTCAGGACTGTCAAGACAATGAGAAATGTCTTCCCTGAATCATCAGGAGAGATGGAATCTTGAGAGGTCATCTGGTCCAACTCTCTGCCTCAAGCAAATTTGCTCTAAATTCCCCAAGACTGAGCACCAAACAATTGAACTTTCTGACAATGACTAGGGAGAGCCATATCCTACCACACTCTCCCACCTCTGTCTTCAGTTGCATACTGAGTCAATTCAAGTTTTTTGTCCCTGGAATCCATGCCCACAACATCTCACTCCTTTGGTTCATAACCATCCCATTCTTGAAGTCCAGTCTTCATTCACTACTTACCCATCCAGTTTTGCATCCCACACTTTTACCTCTAAGCGATTCGTATGAGGGCATCAGGTTCCTTTTACAGAACCTCTGTCTTCTGGGGAGAACTTTACCAAGTATAGGAATTGCTTAGATTTATTTCCAACTGCCGGGCATCTAGTTTTTGATTGAACCTTCCAAACTTGAGCTGCCTGTTGTTTGAAGGGAGGCTCCAAATCTGAATGTAACACTGTGGAGGCACCCTTCCCCTACCTTTCTCCCCTTAATTTTTGTGTTGAAACCTTATCTGCAATATAATGATGTTAGGGGGTGTGGCCTTTGGGGACAATGGTTAGGTCTGGAGGATGGTATTAGTATTAATAGTAGTAGTGTAATAGTATTTGCTCCCTTACATAAAAGACCCCAGAGGTCTTCCTCACCATCCCCACCACATTAGGGCTTGGCAAGAAAATGGAGATCCATGAACCAAAAATCAGTCTTCATGAGACAGCAAATCTGTCGGCACCTTAATCTTGGACTTCCCAGACTCCAGAACTGTGAGAAGAAAATGCTTGTTTAAGCCACCCCATCGGTGGCAGTGTATTACAGCAGCCTGCACAGAGGAAGACAGCCATTTCTATTGAATAGACAAAGGAGGCAGTTCTTTCTGCCAGCTTGTGACTGTGCAAGCTTCCTCTCCTTTCCTTTTTTTTTATAACAAACCTGCCCTTTTGGATATTTTTTTAAAAATGAAAAGACAAGGGAGTGGTGGGTATTACAGCTCACCACAAACTCAGTATAAAAGAATGTGATAAACTACTTAGAAATAAATAATAAAACAAATTGAAGTTTTTCCATGGTATTAATGAAAACCTAAATTCTATATGGAGGAGGATGAAGGTGCTACTGTGCCGGTGGGGATACCTGGACATGTAATATGTTTCAGAGAAATGGGGCAAGGAAATCTTAGAAGTTTCTATAGCAAGAAATGATAGAATTAGAAATTCTTGAAGTTCCTTGCAAAAACTTCAACATTCTCTGATTAAACTTGATTACTTTTCACACCCGTAACAGTTTCCACTGACCTCATCATTCTACTCTTCTGAATTCTTGGGGGCTTTGTGGAGGACAAATCGGCGATGTCGGGCTTGCAAATGGTCAGAGCTGCAGCACACTGGACCTTCCTCCTGTCCGTCATTTCTCTTCTTCTCCAGAAGTGGCCCTCTAACAGAATAGAATGCCCCAACCGCTCTCCTTGATCTGCCGCCTTCTGAACATGACTGCCAAATCTGCATGATTGATTCTTCCTTGCATCGAACCTCCCTCCAACTTTCTGGCTTATTGTGCAGAAACATCTGATGAGAAGAAAGAGCTGAAGTTCCGCGTCATTGCAGTGCCAGGCTCCTCTAAATGAATTTTCATTGCAGATGTTTAATGAAGTAGTCAGGAAACCTAGGAGTTAGTGACAGGGCCACAGCCTCCCCAGCCAGGGCCCAGACAAAAAAAAAAAAAAAAAAAAAGAGCAATTTTTCAACAGTGAAAGAAGGTTCCTGAGCGTTCTAACAATAGAGATACTGATATTAAGGTCCTGATGAACACCAGCTATTTCCTTCATTCATGTACCTTGCATCCATCAATGGCTGAGAGCATGAAATTCTCTCTCTACTCATCCAGCAAGCATTATTTGAACACCCTGTACCTGTTCCTCCCTGTGTCAGGAGAATTAAAATAGCTGTTCTCACACATGGCTGAGAAGAGGCAAAGAAGTTCAGCTGCTTTGGAAAACAGTTGAGTAGTAGCTCTTAAAGTATGTGCATACCCTGTGCGCCAGTGATTTCTGCAGAATGCACAGATGTGCTTTTACCACAGATGTACTAGAATATTCACAGCAGCACTACTGATAATGACCAGAACCAGGATCTCCCCTGCACCCATCCTCAGCAAAGAGAATAAATGAATATAGTGCAGGGTATTTCCACAGTAGACTACCGGAGAGCAGTAAGAATGAATGATCTGCAGCCACAACAATAAGGAAGAATGCCACAAACAAAATGCTGAGCAAAGGAAGCCACACACACAAGAGGCTGTGCCATGCAATTCTGTTTACACAAAATACAAAAGCGGCAAAATGCACCTATGCCTGGGAGTGAGAGTGATGGGTTACCCTGGGGGCTGGCAGAGGCCAGAGGGGACATGAAGGGGGTTGTTGAGATGTTAGTGATGCAGCGTTTCTCTTTCTCAACACCAGCACATGGGTGTAAGTGTAAGCACTCAGCCAGTTATGCTCTCATGGTGTGTATATCTTCCTTTATGTTACTAAACACCAGTAGAAACATTAAAAAAAAAAAAAAAAAACTAGTCTAGGACTTCAATTTATTCCACAGACAAGATAAACACATAGAAAAGCTGTTGTCCTGGTCAGTTCAGACTTCCACTAAATACCATCACGGATCTTCTACCTGAGCCTTTGGTGCCAGCATGGTGGTCCAGTGCCAGGGTTAGAAATGGCATGATAAATAGTGCAAGGAAGCCCACTTGGGCACAGCCTACAGTTCAGTCCTTTTGGAGGTGTTTTCCATGCAAAGGAATTGTGCTGGGAAAGGGTGGGGTTGAAGTCGAAAGCTGTATTTTGCAGCCTCAAGTGTGTCCGAGTCCAGCTAACCAAGAATGGCAAAAAAACAAACAAACAACAACAACAAAAAAAAAAAAAAAAAAAACACAGCTTCTGTACCCAGTGATGGCTGTTTGAGTTTCATTGAGAAAAATGGTGAAGTTCTGGATTCAATCAGCAGAGTTGGTGATATTCTTGAGTTCACTTACGGCTGGTGAAGTAGCCAATGTTCCCTTTTGGCCTGATACAGCGGCAAAAGAGAAAGGTCAGGGTTACAAGATTTGATGGTGAAAACACAGCAGCAATAAATTCTCACATATAAGGGGAAAAACATAGCATGGACCGGGTGGCTTTAACAACAGACAGAAATTTATTTTCTCACCATCCAGGCAACTGGAAGTCCGAGGTGGAGGTGTCAATGTGGTCAGGTGCTGGGGAAGATCTCTTCCTGGTTTTGGGGTGGTCCCTCCTTAGGGAGAGCCTCTCCTCAGTGCACACACACGGAGACAACCTCTCTTTTTCTCTTCTTACGAGACCACTGATCCTACTGGATTAGGATCCCACCCTTGGGTCCTGACTTAACCTTAATTACCTCCCGAAGATCCAGTCTCCAAATAGCCACACCGGTGTTAGGGCTTCAACGCAGGAATTTTGAGGTGACACAACTCTGTCCATGGATGTCATATACTATTAGCGTTCAAAAGGAGCTGTCTCTAGACACCGTAGGATACAGGCCAAATGAAAATGACAGAGATTCAACGAAGAGAGAGATAAGCTTACCCAGGGCCAATGTGGTAAGGACCATCTTCCTGGAAAAGGCAGCCAGGAGTGGTTTATTGGAAGAGCAGAGGATTCATCCTGTGGGAGGCATGCAGAACAGCTGAAGAAGCACAATATCGGTAGCCACGGAAAGACAGGTTAGACAACTGCAGGGTGATTGGCAGCTGTGTCATCTCTGCCAGGCAGGGCGTGGAGGGGTGAATACAACAAAGGAGACTGGCAGAGGAGGTGGGGGCAGCAGTTCCAACCATGGGGACAGGAGGAAGTCCTGTTGGAAATGTAAGCAGCAAAGGGCATGAGAGGCAAAAGGACAGTGTCAGGAACATTGTGGGGGGAAGGGGGGGAGGTGTGAGAGAAGAGAGCATCTGAGGGGGGTGGAACCAACCTGAACTTGGCCTTAAATGCCTACCAAGCCTCTACTCTTTAACCCGGGGGAGGTTTTAAGGGAAGGTGCAGAGATGGTCAGGTCAGGAAAAGGAGGCCTTGCCTGTGCTTTGGCTGCCAGCCAAGCTATCACCACTTTGTTGATGTAGCAACAAATGATTCTGCTGAACAAGAAATCCTGTGCAGCCGTTGCATTTATGACTACTTATCTGGTCATCATTCTGTCCTGTTAACCAAGAATTTGTCATCGGCCTCAGAGTCCTCCAGTTGGAAGAGTCTGACAGTCACTAATCCAGCCTCTTCCACCTTGGAAGTTAAATGGATCAAGACTGTATCTGAACTTCCATTGAGATGAGGATCCAGATGTAGGCCGAGGATCTTGGATTATCTTTTGTCAAGTAGTAATAACCACAGGTCCCAGGAATTGGGACAGGCCTTCCAGGGACTACTTCTCAGGCTCCCACAATTGTGTTGGTGGACAGTGGTGGAGGGGGGAGACTCCCAGCTGAAGCCGTGACCCCAACATGGGTATTGCATTTGTTCATGAAGTTTAGGGGTTGCATTCTGCTATGTCTGAAAAAACCCAAAGGCCTAAACAGGATAAGGGTACTTTTACTTTGTTGCAAATGCCAGGTGTGGAAGAGAAAATGAAATACCAAGAGGATGGGTAGAAGAAATTGGGTTTCTGGTTTGGAGCAGGGGGCTAGAGGCTAATAAAACAAAGGAGCAGACTGGGACAAACTTTTGGGAAGGAGAGAGAGGAGGCAAGTTTGGAGAGCTGGGAGGTTTTGGCACCTGGAAGAGAAGGGCCCAGAAGAGAGTCTTCTGGGGCTCTCCCAGCGTCGGTCTGGAAGGATCAGGAGCCATGTGAAAGTGGAGGAAAGGCAACCCTGATGAAGTGCTGGACCACCGTGCAACCCAGATAGACCTGAGCTGAACCTCGTGTTGGGAGTGACTGACCGTAGGACTGAAGGACAAGGCCATAACTTGGCAACTCCAGACTGAGGTAAACCCCACACAGCTCCCGGAGGAGCAGAAGTGGGTTTCCTTTTTGTGTGGATGTGGACTACTAGACTCTTTGTTTTTCCTCTTACAGTAAAGAAACCTGTGTGTTTACCCTTATTACTGTTTGAGCTCTGAGCAACTGCTTGCGCATAGGCAGGAGAACCCACATTGACAAAAATTAAAAAGGGGGTAGTTCCCACCCCCGTAACACAACCAGGCAGCCCACAGTGGAACCTGTAGGTTAGACAGTTAATGTTGACATAAGAATCACATGGGGAGTCTTCTAAGAATGCAGGTCTCTGAGGAATTCAGATTCAAGCAGCAGAATATGAAAATCTGAAGTGTTTGAATATGTCCTTTCCCATTCACCTCTATCATGAAACTAGAGAAAGAATGCAAATTATGTCCCAAAATAAAAATATCCAAAGTATACTGATTGAAATGTGGAATGATGTGTATGTAGTCTGCAACATTTTATAGAAATTGGATGTGAGAAAATAAGAATCTGTATTAGTATCCGCTTGAATGAGAAACTTCGATAGGGTTCCACAGAATTACTTACCGTAGCAACACAGTGAGGAGAAATGAGCTTGTGGGGGGTGAGGGAGATTTGTCACTGTAAAGCTTTTTACATTTTTTTCTATTAAATTAAATTAATTTTTTTTAAAGCTCCCCAGGTAATTGCAACGAGGCCTGTTAGGAAACTCTGGTTTAGGGCAAACAAGTGGCCCTCTACAGTATCCATTCTACTCCTTAGGCAATGGCTGGGAGCTGACTTTTGCAACTTTTCACAACTCATGCCCCAAGATGAAGTTCATGCTGACATATAAAAGGATTTCCCAAGGCCTATGCAAGCAGGCCTAAGGCTGAGACCCAAGAGGAGTGCTTCCAAAGCCTCCCCTCCTAGCAGGCTAGTGTCAGGGGCAGGGGGCCCACCCACCTGACCAGGAACGTGTCTGGCCTCAGGGCAACCCAGCCAGTCTTTTCAAGCTTCTGCTAGAATAGCTTTTCCTTTCTGGTGCCAAGCAGATTTCTCCAAAGTGGTCACTGAGTGTCCACTTCTTCCTAGAGACACACAAAGGCTTGTCACTGGGTCATTCGTTCTCCCTGCTGGCTGTCTTGCAGGAGGTCATCCTCTCCTTCCCACCCCATCTGCCACCCTGTCGTGCCCCCATCCCAGCTCCAAGCCTCACAGTCGCAGAGCTGGTCAGCTGGGACTGAGATGGAGAGAATTACATTTTTGAAAAAAAAGAGAAGTCAGAATGAAGCCCTAAGGGTTCAATCTTTCGACTCCATTGTCAGAGCAGATGGGGAAGGGCTGCTTCATGAAAGCCAGATTAGCCAGGGAGGCATCAGCAGGGCTGGGAGGTGCCAGGAGGCATGAGAGGCACAAAATGGTCACTAATTCAGTGGTGAGAGGCAGCCAGCTGAAATGCAGCCCTCTCTTGTCACTATTCCACTAATCCTACCCAGCCTCACTCGTCCCCACACCACAGACACAGTATACACTTATACATAGCCATGCTCACACGCGCGCACACACACACACACACACACAGGCCCATGTGCTCATGCAGACACACAGGCACACACAGGTGGGCACACAGTCCTCCACGCATGTGTACACGCACACACACACACGTATAAACACCCATGAATTTTCAGGTACATCAGATACACAGGGAAGATGAATCAAACAGAGGTCAGTTTCATTTCTGGCTGTTCTGGTCCCAGTTGGGCCCTTAGCTATACCACTAAGCTATACCACAATTCATCCCTTTTGATTTGGACCAAATCAAGTGTGGGCCACAGTGTTTGTGTATGTACATGAACACACATGCAATCACACATGCATGCTTTCAGATCAGTTTCCTTACCCGTCACTAAAGCTGGTCAATATTACCTTCAAGATATTTCCAGACCCCAACCTCTTCTCTTCACCTACACTGACATCACCCTGATCCAAGCCACCCTCACCACTGGTGTGGATTGCGACACTGCACTTCTTACTGGTCTTCCTGCCGCCACCTTTGACCCCTTACTGTCTGTTAACTCACCAGCCAGAGGGATGCTTATAAAGATAGGTATAAACCGTGTTTCCCCTCAGCTCAGAACCCTGGAATGGCTTCACCTCACTCAGAGCAAAAGCCTGAGTGATAGCAAAGGCCTGCAAGGCTCCTGGTGGTGGCACCCACCACATTCTAACACCTCTCTGGTCATCTCCTGTCTACCAGCCTCCAAAACTACCACCCTGCTTGAAATCCTGATCTTGCCATACCTCAACCCTCACAGGCAGAGACCCACCCCAGGGCCTTTGCACAGGATTTTTGCCCCCCCCCCCCAGGAACGAATGCCCTTCTGTCTTATGTCCACATGCCTGTATCTCCTCTGGCTTCATACCTCTGCTCAAGTATCACCTGAGAGTAGCGGTCCCTGACCACCTTATTTAACATAGCACCTCTTCTCCCTCTCCATCTCTAACACTATCTGTTCCCTTTACTTGCCTGATTTACTCTGCATATTTATCAGCAACTCAAACAATGTCCATTTCACTGTATGGTTTGTTTATGTGTTCCCCACCCCAAATAGCATGGGGCCCTGGTGTCAGGTATAGCTTTTAGACAGCTTCCAGAAAGCCATGGCTTTTTGTCTGTTTGATTTTGTTCAATGCTGTATCTCCTGCCCCCAGAACAGAGCCAGGCATGTTTAAGGTATTCCAAAAAAGACTGTTGAATGTTGGACCGGTAGGAGAGGGGAGAGAAGTGGCAGAAGGTGTGCCAATTGAATATTAAAGTCTCTTCCAGCGCTGATGATCTGTAAGTTCATGGGCAGCTTGGATCCTGTCCACCTCCCAGCCCATTCTGCACACGCACTATCCCCTGCCCCTCAGCTGTGGATTCCAGACAGAGAACAACTCAGACACCTAAAGCTCTATCTGTCCAGCCCTGAATAAGGCAGGATCTGGACAGGGAAGAAAAGAGATTCCCTGCCACCCAAGAACCATTCCTCTCGTTAGATTATAGCACAAAGCAAGACCACGCATGTCGGTGTGGAAGAAGCCAGCACAAGGCAAGCAGATGGGACAAAGGAGGCATCGCTAAGAACAGAGGTAGTGTCTGAACTGGGCCTGCTGGAGGAGAGGCCTGGGGTTTTCCAGGGGCAGTGAGTGGAGGCACAGGGCCAGCCTTGTGTTCTGCATCCAGTGCTTGGTATGTTCATTTATTTTCTCCAGGATGGGGCTGCAGGTTGGGGTACAGCTTCTAAATAGCCCACCAACCTCTCACAATAACAGACAAGGCAGTGGTGCTATCCCACAATTTGTACTCTTCCTTATTTTTAACTTCCTTGTCACTATAGCCACCTTCACAGTTATCTTATACAGGAAGCAAAAAAGAAAGTAATGTCTGAGTTTTACAGATGAAGAAAATGAGACAATATTTAACCTTGTACTCTGGCTGGCATCACAGGTGGGGGTAGAGCCCCTGCCACCTCTAGCAGCACCTGCTCTCAATGGCCCAAACTGAGCCATTGAGAGATGAGGAACTGAGAGATGCCCACAGAATCTTTTTCCAGCAGTTCCTCCTGAGGCTGCCTCATGGATTAAGGGGAGTAACAGGCCCCAGAAAAGAAGGATTCAGGGATGGGACACTCTCAGAGAGGGGTAGGTGTGATGGGCACAGAGATGTACCACCAGATCCCCCCTCGCCAAGGGCTGCTAGACACGGTGACCAGCAGTGTACTCAGTAGTCAGCTCTCACCTGTCAGTCCCTCAGAGTACCTGAGTTGCAGACGGTCACCTGCTCAAAGTCATGCCCTTCCAGGGGCATCCCACATCCAATGAGAAGTGAAAGCATGAACACAGAAGCCAAGCTGTTTTGCCTGTACCTCTGTGGAGCTGTTCCAGCACCAGAGCTCCCTGTGGATCATGGGACCATGGTCAGCCTCTCATCACAGGAGGACTTCTCTGCAACAGGGAATCTACCCCCAGGTTCCTAGTGTAACTAACAGTGTCGGGGATGGAGGCAGATGGCCTCTCCAGACAGGAGCTGACAATGGCTCTAGATGCTGGGTCTGCCAAAGCCTGACCTTTCCCCACAACCAACTTCAGGGATGCCTGTTGCCATGACCCTTGAGGCTATCCCCCTTCTCCATCCTGTTCCCCCCTCTTAGGGGGGGCACCCTTATCCTTTGTTTCCTGAGTTTCCCCCAGGATGCAGAAGAGATTGTTTACCAGCACAATTCATTGGAATCCATTGTTCCCACTACAGATCCAGTTAAACAAAGAAAGGGCAGGGTAATAATGATCTCTCCAGATGGCAGTCAGCCGTCCACCCAGGGGGAATTAGATTTCTCAGTCCGGCCTTATTGGAGCTCCTAGGAAACATTTCACCCTATCCCTCAGCCTCCCCAGATCAATTCAAGATAATTTCTGATCACAGAGAGGTCATGTCATTATTGGAGAGAAGTTGGTGGAAGGGAAAAGTCACTGCAGGATCAAAGACCAGGCTTCTAGTCTTCCGTCCTTCTCTTGGTTGTTGAATGTGAGGCAGCTCACTTAACTTTCTCCTGTTCAGCTCCCTCATTTGTAAAAGAAAATAATAATGGATATCTGTCTCAATAAGAGGGATGCTTTTAACAGCCAGTAACCAAAAGCCTCAGTTCATATAGCTCAAGTCATAAAGAAAATTCTCATCTTACTTGGCAACTTAAGAAGTAAAGTTCCTAGTTTGGCTCAGTGATGCCATGGAGGCCTAATTTCTTTCCATCTCTTGGCTCTGTCTTATTTAACATTTTCTCCCCTCATGTTCACAAAACAGCTGCCAGTGGCCCTGAGGGCTATGTTCTTCTTGTTGTTACCAAGCAGGAGGGACAAAAAAACCTCTTCTACAGACAGAAGGGACTACATGTCCTTCCCTTCAACGTGGTTGGGCCAACTTGTCTGTCCTTGAACCTGTAACTGGTAGCAGGAGGCATCCAGGTTTCCATTGTTTCCCATTCACTGAATAGGGGACACCACAAAGACAGTGATAAAGTCCCTCCTACACACACCTCTTCATTCTCTGTATTCCTGCTCTCCAGGCCAAATCCAACCTTGGGAACTTTCTGGGCCCAGCAGGCTCTAATGAGCCAAACTGAACTTAATGAGCTTGTCATTATTCATCTCTGCCAACAGCCAAAAAGAAAGCACTGCATAGCAAAGAATTCACACACATATACACACACTAACTAAACAATAATAAATATTTCTTAACTTGGATGTTGGCAAAATCAACCAGTCAGTAGAACACAAACCCTCCTGGAGGCATCCTCCAAGAACACACAGGCAAGGGGGAGTGACTTCCCCACCCCCCAAAAATGGGATGCAATTGGAAATGTTCCATGTTCCTGGGCTCAGCATCACCAGCATAATTTATCATCATCTTCATATATTCTTATATAAGTAGTAATACAGATCACCCCAGCCAATTAATCAATCTGTAATTAGGAACTGACATGAACATTTACTACCATCAGGCATAATTTATATGATTACAAATGATTAAATAAAATGTAATTGAGTGAACAGGCAATTTGTTAAGCACTTCTAGACACAGCCATATCACCTAGGGCGGGAAGCCCCTAAATCCTCCCTATAGCCAGCAAGAAGCAGGGTCTTGGGAGCCAGGTCCTTGGGGTAGACAGAAAAGTGGGGAAATGATTCTAATTCCCAAGAGAGCCCAGGAAGGAGCTGTGGTAGGGAAGTGAGCAATACTCTGGATCAGTTCTCAATACACTTTAGGGCTTGAATTTTTTTCACAAGAGATTACCAGTTTTTCAGAACTTCTTAAACTGCAAGGAAGAGAAAGAAGATTAAACAGTCTAAAGTTAAATTGCTTGTCTTGGAGAAAAAACTATGCATAGTATTTGCTTTCTGGTCCACTAACCCCATAAGTACTGCCACTGTTCACCTTGAAGGACCGGCACCACCAGAACCCCATCAGCACAGTTCCAGGGTTTCTAACCAGGAAGAACTTATTTAAACACCAAGGTGTACTTGACAGGAAAAGCCCTCACTCCTGAAAAGGAAGATTTCTATATCCTCTGGGGCCAAATTCTATACTACACTTTATTACTCCTCCCACCATTAGGTTTTATTCATTCTCTCCCTTTCCAGAGTAAAACAGCCCAAAGTCAAATTTAACATATATTCCCTGGGTATCTCTGTCAGGTACCTATGTTAAGTGCTATTGCTTTAAAATTGCATTAAGATTGCAAGACTTAGCAAATAAAAATACAGGAGATCTAGTTAAACTTTATCTCAGGTAAACAAATAACATTCTTAGTATAAGCAGTCCCATACAATGCATCCTCCTGTCACTCTTGTTATCTCATGAAATACTCAGGACAGCTCCCTAAAGATTCATCTGCATGTCTCCATAGAGGAAAGTCACAGTAGAAACTTTACTCTTTCTCCTCCCTTCGCCAGGGATTCCCTGCCCCACCCACCATGCCTGACCAGTTCCACTCCACCACTGAAAGGTGGAGTTGGCTTTACTTGCCTCAGGAAGCCACTCCTTACCCTCTCAGATCTCAGACCTCATAGCTACCCATTTATATTTCTGACACAGACCTAGCCTATTGTTTAATCATTATCTTTTCCTTCCTTCCCCTCCCTACCTGAGTGGAACTCCTCCAAGGTTGCCTGAGTTGCATTCATCTCACTATCTAACCCCCCACACAGGGCAGCCCCCAAATGTTTCCTAGACAAATAAGAGATGTTAAGATTTGCTCAGATTCACACACGTTATGTGATGAATAAGCCCTTAGCCCACCAGACTCCAAATTATTTTGTAAGTATTACCCTATCTGTATGTGTGCATATATTTTATTAAATATATATTTACATTATATGTCATATTATTATATTTATAAGCACATGGCCCTTGTCCACAAGAAGTTTGCAGTCCAATCGAAGAAGCAATGCATCTATAAACAAGTGCTGGCATGGATGTGGAGAGAAAGGAACACTCTTATGCTGCTGGTGGGAATGCAAACTTGTCCAGTCGCTATGGAAAGCTATATAGAGGACCCTCAGATTACTGAAAATGGAACTACCATTCAATCCAGCAATTCCACTTCTGGGACTCTACCCAAAGGACTCCCTACCATCACAGGGCATGCCCCCCCATACCCATACCCACACCTGCATTCTTCTAAGGGACCAATCGAGACTCACTAGTGAACCTCACACACACACACACACACACACACACACACAGAGAGAGAGAGAGAGAGAGAGAGAGAGAGCTTTGTGTTATGGGAGGAACCCAGAGTCAGAGAGAAATGCACACAGGATAAATGGTCAGTTCCACACAAATAGTGGTTCAGACCAGGAATCAATGTGTTTTGTTTTCTGAAGTAAATGATAGAACTAGACATCAAAAATGAAAATAAGGTTTCTAGGAAAAAAAAAAACTATATCGCTGTAATTTGTACATAGGCAAAGTTTTCTCACGACACAGAAATGGCTATCAAAGAAAAAAGATGGACATATAGTACTACACTAAAATTTTTAATTTCTACTTATAGAAAGATACCATGAGGAAAAAAGAATAAGTAAATCATAACCTCTCTCATTCATAGAAAGGTTGTGCAAGAGGCTGTGCTTTCTCTTTACTCAGTGGATGGCAGAATTCCTTTAGAGCATGCACATCTAGGGGTCCTGTGGTGCCTTTCAGTCGACCCATAACACTTCTATCCCCAACTATGTGTTCAGGCTGTCATCCCGTCAAGCACTTTGGCTCCATCGGGACATAACAAAGTCAGTTTATTACTTAGTCTTTAGGCAAACATGCCTTCTCTGGCTTGTCCATTTATCTTATTCACCAGATTTGGTTTCCAATAAACCTTGACTATTACTTCAAATCCAGTTCCTCCCCTTTGAGCATGTACAAAAAGATAATCTACAGGAGTGTACTTGCTAAAGAAAACACTTCACTTTCAAGTAAAACGCATCTCTAACTTCCTCTTTAACTCTAGCAGTTAGTGAGTGCCACACACCTAGAACTGTCCTTCCCCCAGTTCCATATGTCAAAGCCCTAATCTCCAAAGTGGTAGCTTTTAGAGGAGGTCTTTATGGTTAGAGGTCAAGTTCTCACATGGACTTAACCCTGCCCTACTCCTGCCTCCTCCCTGCTCCACTTCCCCAGCCTTGAGTAGGTGCCCAGAAAAAGCCATGTGAGAATAAAGCAAGACTATTTCCTGCAAAGCAGAAAGAGGGCCCTCGCCAGACCCTGAACCTAAAAGTGCCTTGATCTTGGATTTCCTAGTGCAAGTAGAAAGTTCACTTATTTTGTGCAGTCCAAATGTGCAAAATAAAATTTTGTTGTTTATGTTATCCAATCAACGGTGCTTTGTTATAGCAGCTAGAATGGACTGAGATGGAGTTTTTGGTTATTATTCTGACCTCATAAGAAGGCTGGGCTTGTTTTGTGTGTTCTCTGGATCACAGCTGTGTACTTCTGCCGAGATGGTTTAAGTTTATTAATTAACAGGCATCCTCCATTCTCTTCCTCATAAGGGTGGTGAGTTTCTAAGGGCCTTTGAGAGATTTATTTTAATCCTTTGAATGGATAAAAGACATTAATGAAACGATTTGAGACTTCTGGGACTGAGCTCCACCCACAGATGCTATGAGGAAGTAAGCATGAGTGACCCTCTATTATTAAATGTCTTCTCAGCAAAGGAGCATCTCCAGACTGGGCTGACGGGCATTTAAGTGTGTGGAAAGTAGGGAGAGTGTCATATATGTATTATGTATAAAGAGGCACCCCTACTTTCTTACATAAAACAATTAATAAATCACTTTGTGAAGATGTAGACCTTCCCCTCCCCAACTCAATACCAGCTGGTCAGGCCTTTAACATATAGCATCACATTGTGAGGGCTCCCACAATTTGGGTCAGCACAATGTTTAAACTCTTAAGTGAAGTCACTAATCCCCATTAATCTGACTGTAAAGATGAGACATAATGCTTAATACAAAAGCATAAGAGTTGGTAATGCACATCCTCTGACAGGCTGCTTTAATACACACCACCTCCTGTGCAAGGGGCCAGGTCTGTAGGATTGCATCCAACCTTTCAAAAATCTATCCATGACCCTTCC
Organism: Uropsilus gracilis; assembly: GCA_004024945.1. NCBI lineage: Eukaryota > Metazoa > Chordata > Mammalia > Eulipotyphla > Talpidae > Uropsilus > Uropsilus gracilis. The sequence goes on from PVHY01003007.1 coordinate 89,089, forward strand.
TGGAAATCTCTCCACAAGAAAAACAGGGCCTTAGGGGAGCATCCACGTTGGTGCCACAAAAAACATTCATTGAGTGGGGGTTCTGGCATTCCACCCTCTTTCAGATGGGTGGTGCAATGGGTGAACAGCTGCAGGATATAGAACTTGACACATCTGTGACCCTGTTGATGGAGAATAAGAGTAAAAAATTCGGGATGGAGGTTTGACAAGACCAGGAAGTGGAGGTGGAGGTGGAAATGATTACCATAGTCATTAAATCAGATAAAGAAAAGAAAAATCCCTGATTCCTTAGCTGACTGGCTTAGCGACTGACTACTTAGCTACAGAGAGTATCCTGAGGCACAGAGCAGCAGTGGGGATATGGAGAGCAAGTGAATCACCAGTCCTTACAAATTAACCCAATTATTCCCTAAAGGTGATTAACAATTGAAATTCTTCAAAGGAACAACTCCTCCCCAAAAGAATGACACTACATTGGTCCACTTCTGCAGTGGCAAAATGCAGCTCTCTTTCAAGACTGCCCATCTGTGTCTATGCAGTTGTCTCTCTTTTTCTCATTCTCCTTTTCTTAATAAATCCATCCTTTTAAAAGGTAACCTTTGTCTGCCTGTGTCTATTTAAACATCTTCATTACCTGGGTAATCTTGCTGTGTGCTGTTGAAAGGTGAACTCTGTAGAAACTTTTCTCAGAGGTAAACCAAGGGCCCTTCTCTCTGAACCCAACATCTCATCAAAATAGCATCACCAGTCACTTGCCCAGATGGCCATGGGTTGCATGGACCAGTAGGTACAGTAGATGCTTCCTGTATGTGGGACGTGCATAAAAAGAGGAGCTACTGGCTGGCACATGAGGGGGAAACATGATTGAGTTCTCTTCCTTTCCAGCACTCTTCAGAACCTTAGGCAGTTCCAACTATGAATAAGTACACTTATTCTATGAACTATAAGTTCACTCTCCTCTTCCCTGCCCCTCCTTCCTCTGGAATAGTGTTTCCCAAACCATGATCCATAAAAATGCCTGCAGGTAAATCACTGAAAAAGTGACCACAAATTATTCCTAGGTCCCTCCCCCAGACCTATTGAATCAGAATCTCTCAGGAGACTCAGGAAAATCACTTTTCAAGCAAGCTCCGCCTTAAGCAAGTAGCACAAAATTGTCTACTGTCTATATTTTGTAAAGCTGGTGTAGAGTCCAGGTGAAAAATAACCATGCAAGTGACCCAGGCCCAGTGGGTTATTCTGGGCCAGAAATTCCCATAGCATGATTCTTAGACAAGATCTTAGGTTAAAAGTTATATGCCTCAAATGAAAAAACTATATAGACCCAGGACAGAGAGTCTGTTTTTGGTAGCAACAGTGCCTATATTCCCCTTGTCCATTACAATAATGTAATAACTAATATTTATTGAGTGCTTATGATGGACCTGGTGCCCTCCCTAGTTCTTTGTGTCTACTAGCTCATGAAATACCCATAAAAATTCTATGAATAGAGCTTTAACTGTTAATTAACCCTTATAGGGATAGTGAAAGACTTTGGAAAGGAGGTGACATTTAGTTCAACTATGGGGGACTGATGGAAATATCTCATCTTCCAGAACTCACTTATTAATTCAACTTTCATCAGGAAGAATGCTCGTTGAGTTTGGGTGTCCAATGTCTATACCACTAGCTTACTAGAAATGAGTAAGGACAATATATGGATGAATGTTGAAAGCTATTGACACCATGAATTATACAATTCATAAGTGGGTTACTGAATTATCATTAATTTGTTAGGACACTTACCCTAATCTAAAGTATAATTCCTTTCATGGAATTCAAGAGTTTTGGTTGCCCATGATAGACACAGTTAAGCCACCTCTGTTCTAGGTTTAAAGAATAACTTGAACCATGCCAGGAACCAGAACAACTTAGGTTCCAATCATAAATGTTAGAAGCAAGATGAAATTTCTTTGTGTGTGTGTGTGTCATTTTAGCACTTTTTTTTCTTTTTTCTTTCTTTTTTTAAAAAGTAATTTATTTTTATATATTTCACATCATTTCAGTCCCTGGGGGTCACCCACCACCTCCCCTCCCTGCCCACTCCAGCTGGTCCCCACTCTCCCCTTGTGTAGTTTCATTTGATTGACCATATATTAGTGAATCCATTTGGTTTCTGTCCCTTTCTATCTGACTCATTTCTGCTAGTATGATTTCTTCTAGGTGCATCCAGGTTTCCATAAATTCATCAAATTTGTCATTTTTAATTGATTAGTAATACTCCATTGTGTATATATACCACATCTTTTTCATCCACTCACCTGTTGTGGGGCATTTGGGTTGTTTCTATATCCTTGCAATTTATATAAATAGTGCTGCAATAAACTTCCGAGCACAGGTGTCCTTTTGTACCCACATTGAGGTCTCCTTTGGGTAGATTCCCAGAAGTGCAACTGCTGGGTCAATTGATAATTCCATTTTCATGAGTTTGAGGGTCCTCCATACTGCTTTCCATAGTGGCTGGACGAGTTTACATTCCCACCAGCAGTGTAAGAGTGTTCCTTTCTCTCCACATCCATGCCAGCACTTTTTGTTGTGTTTTTTTGATGTGGGCCATTCTTACTGGTGTAAAGTGGTATCTCATTGTGGTTTTGATTTGCATTTCTCTGATTGTTAGTGACATTGAGCAATTTTTCATGTGCCTGTTGGCCATTCGTATTTCCTCTTTGGAGAAGTGTCTTTTCAGTTCTCCCCACTTTTTGATTGGGCATCTTGTTTTGTTTTTGTTTAGTTGTGTGAGTTCCTTGTGGATCTGTTATTAATCCCTTATCACTCTTGTGGAGGGCAAAAAATTTTTCCCATTTGGTTGGGCTTCTTTTAGTTTTTTTCTTTTGTCTCTTTTGCTGTACAGAAGCTTTTTAGTTTGATGTCCCATCTGTTTATGTTTTCCTTCAATTTTTTGCCTTCTGCAGATGATTCCAGAAAGGGATTTCTGAATTGTACTTCATGGAGGGTTTTGCCCAAGTTTTCCTCTATGTATGTTATGGTTTCAGGTCTGATATCTAAGTCTTTTATCCATTTTGAATTAATTTTTGTACATGGTGTGAGAGAGTTGTCTTGGTCCATTTTTTTGCATGTCTTAGTTCAGTTATCCCAGCACCGTTTATTGAAGAGGCTATCTTTATTCCAATGTAAGTTTTTCACTCCTTTGTCAAAGATTAATTGGCTATATATGTGGGGCTTTATTTCCAGACTCTCAATTCTTTCCATTGGTCTGATTGTCGGTTGTTGTACCAGTACCATGCTGTGTTAAGTATTATGACTTTGTAGTATAGCTTGAAGTCTGGAATAGTTAGGCCTCCGTTCTCTCTTTTTTGGAGAGGAGGTTTTTTGATATTCGAGGTCTTTTGTTATTCCATATGAATTTTTGTAATTTTGTTCTATCTCTTTGAAGAATGTCATTGGGATTTTTATAGGGATTGCATTGAATCTGTAGATTGCTTTTGGTAGGATGGCCATTTTGATGATGTTAATTCTTCCCATCCGTGAGCAAGGAATGTCTTTCCATTTCCTTGTGTCTTCTTCTATCTCTTTTAGTAGCGTTTTAAAGTTTTCTTTGTATAGTTCTTTTACGTGTTTTGTTAGGTTTATTCCCAGGTATTTAATTGCTTTTGGTGCGATGGTAAATGGGATGACTTTTTTAATTTCTTCTTCTTCTGCTTGGCTTTTTGCGTATAGGAAGGCTACTGATTTCTGTGTGTTGATTTGTAGCCGGCTACCTTACTGAACTGGTTTATTGTTTCAAGAAGTTTTTCTGTGGATTTTTTGGGGTTCTCTGCATATAGAATCATATCATCTGCATATAATGATAGCTTCAGTTCCTCTTTTCCTATTTGTATCCCTTTTATATCTTTCTCTTGCCTAATTGCCCTGGCTAGAACTTCCAATACAATGTTAAAAAGTAGTGGAGAACGTGGGCATCCTTGCCTAGTTCCAGATCTTAACTGGAATGATTTTAGTTTTTCCCCATTTAAGATGATGTTTGCTGTAGGTTTGTCATAGATGGCTTTTATTATGTTGAGGTAAGTTCCTTTGATCCCCAGTTTTTCAAGGACTTTTATCATAAATGGATGCTGGGCTTTGTCAAATGCTTTCTCTGCATCTATCAATATGATCATGTGGTTTTGTTTTTCTTCTTATCGATGTGGTGGATTATGTTAATTGATTTCCGGATGTTGAACCATCCTTGTGCCCCTAGGATAAATCCCACTTGGTCATGGTGAACAATGCTTTTTATGCATCGTTGGATTTGATTTCCTAGTATTTCGTTTAAAATTTCTGCATCTGTGTTCATTAGGGAAATTGGTCTATAATTTTCTTGGTGCTGTCCTTATTTGGTTTTGGTATAAGTGTGATGTTTGCTTCGTAGAATGTGTTTGGGAGCTTCCGTTCTTTCTCAATTTTTTGGAAGCGTTTTAATAGTATAGGTGTTATTTCCTCTTTGAATGTCATGTAGAATTCATTTGTAAAGTCATCTGGTCTTGGGCTCTTGTTTTTAGGGAGAGTTTTTATGACTGCTTCAATTTCACTGCTTGTGATTGGCTTATTTAGACTCTCTATTTCTTCTTTGTTCAATTTTGGGTAGTTGTATTTTTCCAGGAATTTGTCCATCTCATCCAGGTTGTTGTATCTATTTCCATACAGATGTTCATAGTAGTCTCTGATTATCCTTTGGATTTCTTTTGTGTCTGTGGTGATTTCTCCTTTCTTGTTTGTGATTCTATTTGTTTGGGTGTTTTCTCTTTTTTCTTTGTGAGCTTTGCAAGGGGTTTGTCAATTTTATTTATTTTTTCAAAGAACCAGCTCTTAGTTTTGTTGATCTTCTGGATAGTCTTTTTGGTCTCTATGTTATTTATTTCTTCTATTTTTATTATTTCTTGTTTTCTTCTGGGCTTTGGCTTTTCTTGTTCTTTTTCTAATTTTTCAAGTTGGGATATGAGGTTTTTTTTCTTTGGATATTTTCTTGGTTTTTGATATGGGCCTGTATTGCTATGAACCTTCCTCTTAGAAATGCTTTTGCTGAGTCCCAGACATTTTGGAATGTTGTGTCTTCTTTGTCATTTGTTTTGAAGTAGGTTTTAATTTCTTCTTTAATTTCTTCCATTACTCATTCTTCATTTAGTAGTATATTGTTCAGTCTCCATGTATTCACTCTTCTTGCTTTCTCTTCATTGTTAATTTGTAGTTTGATGCCTTTATGATCAGAGAAAAAAGTTGGTATAATTTTGATTTTTGTGTATTTGTTCAGGTTTTTCTTGTGTTCTAATATGTGGTCAATTTTAGAGAAGGATTCATGTGCCTTTAAAAAGATCCCTTTTTGGGGGGTGCAGTGTCCTGTAGATATCTATTAGGTCCATTTGGTCTAGGTCTTCCTTTAAAGCTTTTGTGTCCTTGTTTAGCTTTTGTTTTACTGATCTGTTTTTTGGTGAGAGTGGGGTATTAAAGTCTCCTACGACATATGTGTTTTCACCAATATTTGTTTTCAGTTCTGCTAGTAGCTGTCTTATGAATCTTGGTGCTCCCTCATTTGGTGAATATATGTTAATTGTTAAGTTTTTTTGGTGAGTTTAACCACGTACCATTAGGTAGTGTCCGTCTTTATCCTTTGTCACTTTTTTTATTCTAAAATCTGCTTTATCTGCTATAAGAATGGCTACCCCTGTCTTTTTCTTGGAACCGTTTGCTTGTAGAATTGTTCTCCATCCTTTCACTTTCAGTCTATGCTTATTTTTAGGGATTAGATGTGCTTCCTGGAGACAGCAGAATGTTGGGTTCTCTCTTTTGATCCAGGCCACAACTCTGTGTCTTTTGATTGATGAGTTTAGACCATTGACATTTGAGTGACTATTGATGTCTGGGTTCTAGTGTTGGCATTCCAGAGGTCATTTTGAGGTTCTGCTTTGGTTTCTTGTTATATATATTGTATTTATTCATCTGAGAGTTTTGGTCCTGAGGCTTCTTCCAATATTTCTTGGAGTGGGGGTTTGGTGGTAGCAAATTTTGGGAAGATGAAATTTCTTAAGGATTCACACTGTATGGAGGCTGCTGTCTTTAAGTGCCCAAGACCTTGGCCTCACTAAAATATCAGCACCACCCTCCTGGTAGTAGATTCTAAACCTACATGTTCTGGGAGAAACTAGTGGTGGTGTCACGTCTTGGGCACAAGTGGGGTTAGGGATGTGTTTGGGACCTGAAGAAAAATCAGTCAGAATCCTGATTGATTTGGAGCCTTTGCTGGCAGTAGAAACTAAGAAAGCCTCACTCTAGGGCTCCCCAGGCCATGATCTCTATCCCCTGGCAAGCTCTGTCTGCCTTAAAGAGTGAAATCAGATGGGAATATAGAGACAGAGAGGAAATGAGAGAGAAATTGCCATTTTTTTGGGTACCTGAGGTCAGTTCTAGTCTCGCATAATTAGATTACAGGGACCAATAAATGTCCCCTTTAATATGTAAACTAATTCAGGATGGGTTACTGTTAAGTTACCACCAAAACAAAAACAAAAAAACACCCAGATCATAAGATACATCTCTTTATACACCTCATGAACACAAGGATGAAAATAATTTGTATTGGAGCTGGGTGTTCATCCCTGTGTGCCTCATCCTGCTGCAGGTCTTCCAGGGTGGACAGGGCAGCCCCCACAGAGCTTACAGTCCACATAATCACACAAATAAATATGTACATTGCAGTTCTGCAAAAAGATCAAGATAATCCATTATCTATCCTGCTGGGCAGTAGGGATGGGGACAGACATTCACCGCCAAGAATGGTTTTGGTAAGTATGCTGATATCTAAGAGATGAATGAGTCATCCTGACAAGGATGGAGTTAGGAACTCCCCAGCAGAGGGGACTAGAGTAGGAAGGTGCCAGGGCTTCAGAGCAGCACAGAAGGGCAGCAAAGGGCAGTTTGTTTGGGATGAAATGAGACTGAAGGAACCAGATTGTCATGACCTGGTAGGCCCCACCATTGGTCCAGGGCAGTGCTGGGGAACCATAAAGGGACAGTGATGCAAGCTGATCTACATTTTAAAAGGATGACTCTGGTAGCTATGATGGGTATAAACTGGAGGAGGCCATAGAGGGTGAGAGTAAAAGAGTAAGGAGGTAGCCACCATCACCCACACTTAGATAGGCTGTTCAGTGCAGTGGACAGACTTGAGACTTACTTAAATGTCAGAATTAAATCGTTATTGATTAGCTACGATGGCAGGATGGCAGGTTGGGGGGAGGGAGACTCCAGTCCTGGTTTGAGCACCTGAATATTTGTGACCCTGTTAATTGACCTGGGAATGCTAGAGAAGGAGTGAGCTTTGATGGGGAGATTCAAAGTTCAAAATGGGAGTTTTATTTTAAAATGTCTATGATACAGAAAAGGGGGCCAGCAAGTAGGTCATGGGTGTGTTACTACACAGGAAACTCCAATATGACAGGTCTTACTACCTCATCTTACAAGCGAGCAAAATGAGGTTTGCTTCATAGATACAGTAATTTGGGGGGCCTACTGGGAATAGAGCCTAAATTTCCTACATCCTGATGCAAGTATTAATCAATGAGCTTTGTTGAGTTCTACTCAATTTCTTTTTTTGAGACTAGGTCTCGCTTTATTGTCTGAGGAACCGCAGATTCACATTGCCCAGGGTACCACGGACTCAAGCGATCCCCAGTCTCAGCTTCCCAGGTAGCTGGGATTACAGGTGCACGCCACCATGCCCAGCTATTTTTTGGGACTAGGTTTTGTTATATTGCCCCGGGTGGGTCTCGAACCCGCTGACTCAAGTGATAGCTAGTCCCAGCCTTGCTTCACAAGCTGCGATTAAAGGCACGCACCACTGTGCCCAGCCTGAATTCTACTAAATTTGACTGATCAAACAATCAAAAATAATACTATAGAACAAGAGACTTTGGTATAAGTGACATAATGTCAATCCCATATCATGCTCTGGGAGACCAATGTTGATAACCTGACATGGAATTCATCCTTGCATTTCATGTGGCTAATAATCAGCCCTCCACTAAGCAAACAGTGTCCAACTATTTGGAGTTTAAAGCATCATTTGTGCTGTGTGTTTGTACCAAGCATTGCCAACTATTATTGGTTAAAAACTGTCAAAATCCATTCATTCCAATTGTGAAAAGGAAACTATTTCTCAAATTGGTTGTTCTAGCAGCTATATATCCAGATTAAAGAGACAAGTGGAATTTTGTTTAAAAAAAAATCAATAGATTGGCTCTTATGGAAGTCATTAATGCAAACTGTTTAGCAAGAGAGGCTGATTTTTCATTCCTGGTTGGCATTCCATAAAAAAAATGTTGAACCAAGTCCATGAACAAATCTATGATTAAGAATCATCTCCATATGGCCTGAAGAATGGTCCGTGGTCCATGACCGGAAGGAATGGCTGTGTCTGGTTCAAAAGGGGAGCTAAAGGTGGCTGGGCAGAGCAAGACTTCACTGGGCTGGACCCAGACATAGTGGGAGCTGCTCAGATCCTTGACCAGGGCTATGAAATGACAAAAAAAATTGTGTTTGCAAAAGATCCAGCTTCAGCTTGGTACTTCATTCTACCCTCTGACATGGCCCTAGAGTCAAATTGCTAACTAGAAGAGTTCCTTGGAGACAGACCTCATCTTCATCTTCAAGAACTCCCCCCGCTCTATTCTCTAACTTGGTAGTTTGTGTGCAGAAAGGACTTGATAGAAGCATATGGAATGGGAACAGCAAGGACCAGTGCAGGGAAGAGTTTTATGGAAGACAGTGATTTGTCTTGATGTGCCATTAGAAAGCATGATGGGGGGAGGGGTTACCAAAGGGTCTAGCAGATAAAAGCAAATTTTAATATACATGACTTGTGCGCAGGAGATAGTCTTGTTTTTTATTTCTAACCAAAAACCCCAACTGGCATGGGAAAGCTATGCCTTAAATTTCTGAGTTGGTCTCAGTGAAGGAGGTTGGGGTTTCCCACAACACAGAAAGCATTTTCTCACAATAACCTGGTTTTGATTCTAGTAGCATGGGCCTTGCCATACTGGAGTCTGGTTGACATTTGCGACCACGGCCCTTTTAAGCACAGTGGCACAGTCATACCAAGCTTCATGGGTGTCCATGACAAACCCATGTGCACTAATGCCCAGAGTCCAGTACTAACACTGCCACCTCCTTAGTATGTAGACTTCTTGTTGTACTCTCTGTGCTTCAGTTTCTTTCTCAGGCAGGAAGAGAGATGGACTTAGACTATCTCCAAGGTGCACACTTAGAAGTGTTACAAAGCAGTTTATTTACTAGTTAAAAACACTCTCCCCACACATTTTTCAATGAGGATTCTATGTCAAATGTCACAGAAAGTAAGAGAAAGATGCCTCTTCAGGAATGTAAATACAGACATAGGAGGCCGAGCTTAGGGAAAGCCAAGACAGTCAAAAAGTACCCCCAAGCCATTACCAACCATCTTCTTCTGCATTTTACACCAGTCTGAAAGCAGGTGAGCTCAGGTATTGGAGAGACAGCTGATAATAACCCTCCAGGGAGCTCCCACCAGTAGGAGCCATGTGCTTCCCTCATAGCCCTGCGAAGGTAGAATTAAGAACTCTCCAGGTAGGAAATGCTTTGGAAATGCATTTCAAGAAAGTTTCCCCTGAGGAAACTGCGCTCTGGAAAAGGGACAACCAGACCGGAAATAGAGGGTCCAATTAACATTTTCAAGGAGAAAGAATTTGCATTCTTTATAAGCCTCCATCTCCCCCTGAATCCTACTTCCGCCTTCATGTGGACACTACCCATCAGAATAGGAGTCCCTAAAGGAGAGGGTCTCCGTTTGTTTAAAAAAAAAAAAGTCCTGTTCTCTTAGCCATTAATCATGCCTGTAGGAGCGTTTATTAATGCCCTGTCAATTGTTCAGAGTGAAGGCAGCCTGTCATCTGTCCTCCCTCCCCGTTAGCTGTGTGCAAACACTGGTGATTAAGCGCCAGATTTAACATCCTCATGAATATTTAAGAGGCTGTTTTTGAAAGTTTCCTGTCCTTTTACACTAATAGCCCCATTAAAACCTGTTTACAAGCCAGTCAAGAGAGTAACTGCATGCACTTAAAACATGAGAGTGCTCCCCCAAGAGGGCACAGGACCACGTGAGGATCGATATGCTGCTTAAAGTAAGACTGTCTGCCCGCCCCCAGTGGAGCCCAGGCCCACGAGAGCCACGTACAGGAGCTGGAAAGGACCCAACTTGTTAATTAGGCCAGCATGGGCGGGGGAGCAACCCCTTACTACTGGTCTCCCTGTTGCCCTATGAAGGGTGACCCCACCCTAGATGCTTCATAGAAGCTGTCCAAATGATGTCACCAGCAGCATCCCCAGGCCAGCATGGGACTGGAAGTTGTCTTGGGCCTACCTACTTCTTGTTCTTGGTCATGAAAGAATCTTCTCCAAGAAGTTAATAAGGGCATAAGGGGGAAAAAACTGAAGAAGAGATACTTAAGAATTCCCAAAAGTTTTGAGGTTTGACAGCGATGAGAAGTGAACTTATAAAGAAAATGCTGCACAAATGTGGCGGGAGATAGCTTTCCTGGATGGAGGGGGTCTGATTCCTCCATTGGCACTGATGCTGCCTTTCTTGCAGTTAAGAAGAGAGTGTGAAAATTCACTTCCTCTTTGAGAGCAAGGGGTCGGAAGAACTATTAGTTTCATCAAAGGCATGAAGCAAGGTACAGGGCTTTGCTAAAAAAACAGTGCCTGGGAGCCAGGTGCACCCTACTTCTTTTTTCCAGCCCCAACCAGCAGCTCACCTGAGATGGAAGGCTCTCATTCACCCCAGGTGAAGAAACTCCCAACTGATCTACTTCCTACTGTTGTCAGGATCTGTGCTGAAAGAGTCCAAGAATCCCCTTTAGACCAGTGATACACACCCCAATCCTTACATCTGGATTCTTGTAATTCTTTGCAAAGTTCATCATATGAATAACTCATGTCCCAAAAACATGGGACTCTTCAAAGTCTGGACTTCTCCATTTCTTATCTGACATTCCAGCCTGGCCCAGTATTGGGTAACCATCCCATGCTCATCACCAGCTATATGGGCAAGTATCAGATTTACCTATCTGCATGGATTCTTTATTGATTCTAGTAGTTACACAGACACACCATTAAGGCAGTGCCTGAAACTGCATCAGGGAGGCAGGTGAGCTCCCCACCCCCCTAGGAATCTTCACACTCCTTCTCTGGGTTCTCTCTTTGGCATTCTCTCATGCTTGTGCTCATGCTCTCTGCGCCCCTCTATTCCCTTGCTCCTAAGCCCAGGTGTGCACACTTTTCCATATACATACCCACTGCGCTGTACAATCAGGAAGAATTCTATAGGCTAATGGAGGGAAAAGCCTGACTAACTCACCCTACACTCAATAATGAATATTCTTTTCTTCTCTAATGGAATATATGTGTGCTGGTACAATATATGCTTGTATATAATAATATAATTGAGGTGATACACACTAAGCTGGTACCCACAAAAGAATATTCAAAAGAATCAACATTCAAAAAAGCTAGGAAGACAGGTTACCAGGCCCAGAAACTGGTTTCCTTACTTTGCAGCTAATGGCATGCTATGTTAGGTGACAATGATTGGGGAGAACTGAGTGCCAAATTTTCAGGAATTTTCTGAACTAGTGTTAGACATAGCCATTATTCCATATTAAATCTTAAACTTACAATCAAATAAATGATACTAAGAGTAATGGTAATAAGTACTCAAAATGTATCACTTCCTATGCATTTTACTAGGTTTTACTATTGCCAATGCTCTTGCAGTTGTTTTTGTCTATTACATCAGATAGTGAGATAGCTCTTAATGGTGCTGCTCATTCTCCCAACTCCACATTTGGGGACATGACTTGGGGAGCTGGAAATGGCCATGTTGAGAATATTTACACCATAGAAGTCGGCAAATGTTACCAGTTGAGCTTGTTTTCCCCCAGAGACATTGTAAAATATGTGCCAGAACACAATTGTTTATAACTCACACTTAAAGTGTGACTTTCTGAATAGGCAGGGAAAGACTGCTGTGTGCAGGGAAGTGGAAAGGATAATGAACTGGCTCTCAAGTGACCTTGAGGGCCTCTCCTGGCTCTGCCGCTATCTGTAGGACCTGAGGAAACTGGCTTCCTCTCTGTGGGTCTCCCTTTACTCATCTGTAAAATGGAAGAATTGACTTAGACAACCTCTAAGGCCTCTTCTGGCCTTACAGTCTGTGACTCATGCTTTACTCTCAGGCCATACAAGGATAGAAGCATCATATTCTGTCAGTCAACAGGTAGGAGAGGAGCTCATTTGTACCGAATTTGCTTTTTTTTTCAAGTACTGCCTGAAAGACTATAATAGCAACTGTTGTAAAGCAGCCAAAAGCCCCAGACCAGGTTGATTTTGTCTATTACATCAGATAGTGGGTTCGCCAAACATGAGGTACCCATTGACTCCCACTCTTCCTTTAGCCTACAACCTACCATTAGCACATTTCTGAAATTCAAGACAGTGTCTAAATAAAAGCTCCAAGTAAATCTGGATTTGCGTCTTAGCATCCCAAATCACTTTTATTGCTGTGTGAACTTGGACAGGTTAAATATCCTTCATACCTTGTTTCCAGTTAAATATGAAAAATTCCTGGTAATATAGACTAGCACAGTCTTTTTGGATAAACATTTTGGTGGGACTTTTGCAAAATAAGCATCTATCTTATGGCTCAGCAACAATTCTTTTGGATTTTTATCCCAGAGAAATTTCCACCCAGGCCCACCGATGATTACATGTGAAAACATGTGCACAAGTTGGAGGCATTAAGGTTTTTATGAGGATAGTATAGATGAGCAGAACATGATGACCATGGAAAGTGGAATATTATGCAGCACTGAAAGGCAAGAGAGTAGATTCATGTAGCAACATGCATCACTCAGGAAAACACACTCTGGCATGAAAAAAGATACAGAACAGAATGAGATCTACAGGATATTATCACTTATTTAGATGAAGATTGCATGCATGCTAAACAAAGTATGCATTTTACATGTACACATAAAATAATAAGATAAACATCAGACATTTAGAATGATTACCTATGTGGAAGAGAGAAGTGTGACCTGGAGAAAAAGATAAAAAAGAATAGATGGATTAACTGATTATTCAAACAAGAGAGGGTAGGCCACAAACAACAAATACCAGTGTGCAGTGTGCTGAGAAGAATGATTAACTCAGTCCTCTCTCAGCCCTATAAAAAATAATGAAAGTCATAGCAATACTATACCTACTCCACTCACAATTGAGGGGGGTCAAGTACATAATGTATGTGAAAACTCTTTGCCAGGCCATGAAATGTTACTAAGATCTATAATTATCATCTTTATAGTACAGCTGTAAAGAAATATTCAAGGGGGTGTGTGACCTGATCCTCCAGCAGATGGCTCCTGCATGGGGCTGCTACCTGCAGCCCGAATCAACGGAGCCATGTTGCCCCCTGCTCCTAGCCCAAGGGGAGCAGGGAAGGGCACATGCTCAGTCATCTGGGCCCCGCCCCCATGCAGGGAGGTACAGGCTCACAGGAGGCCAGGAAAGGGGGGGACCCCCTTCCATTTCACTCTCACTCCAGATACATTTCAAGAGGAGCAAGAACATGCACAACATAAACCCCATCATAGAACGGGTGAGGGTTCATGCAAAAATCCAACCCTGATCTGGACACAGCAGATGGACAACTGAGAGAACCAGTGCATGTGAGACAAGAGAAACAACTCTATAAACACAATATCATAAAGTGTACCTATCTGCTCACTGGGTCAGGAAGACCCAAGACCTCATTTCGGAGATACCTTCTGGGAGAGCAAGGCCCCCTCCCCACACTATGGGGGAGGAGTGGAAGGCCAAAGATGGAGGGTATTGGCCCCACAGCTAAGCTGCAAACTGAAGCAGAGGAGATGATCTACAATGGCCATTCACAGACACCTGTATCCACAGAGAAACTTCACCGACACTGGCTGGGGGGTGAGACCCCCTAAATCTGACACCAGAATCATAAGGTAAAGCAGCAAAACACCAGAGATGGGATTGGAGAAGACAGCCTGCAGCAAGAAAACATGGACAGGCCACGAATAAATACAGACTGGCCACCCAACGCAAACTTAAGACTGAAAACCTATTAGCAAGGTTTGCTGGTTTCAACAACACAGTCCCTCACCCAACGAAAGAATACTGTCACAGAAAAGTAAGAGACTAATGGACTTAACACAGACTGGCAAACAGCAGAGTGGGGTTTGGGAGAATGGAAGGGGCACCAGAGGGCGGAGGGAGAGAGAGGTATCCCAGAAAACCACTTACCAAGGTTGTGATCTAAAGAATAAAAATAAATAACATATATATATATATTTTTTAAAAAGAACTATTCAAGGGGGGCTGAATGAAAGATTTCAGAAACATGGCTAAGAGGCTCATCTATCTATCTTGATAAGTTTAACTAATCAGGTTAACTAAATAAAGCCACTTAACTAAATATGGCTCTGTAAATTCTAACTTTTTAAATAAAAATCACGGCCACTGTTGTTTCTCCTCCATGAAGTATTTGTGGTAGACACCGCCCACTGTCTGCCACAGCCACTCTCCCCTCTCCTTTGGTGTTCACAGAGCAACCAGCCTTTATTCCCAGAGGATCAAAAGTGATTGGTCTGAGGCTAGTCAGGTAACACCCTGTCTAATGAGGATTGCCTTAGGGGAAACAAGGACTCAATTCTGGGAAGACATTTTAGGGGGATGTTTGCTTAAAGGAACCTCTTGGGAGTATTTGTTTCCAGTTACAGAGAGATAAGAGCAAGGGCTTTACTTCCTGTTACCTTACAGTGAGTACCTGAGGATTCACTGTTTGCAGGTGAGGCAGTCACTTGTAACCACAAAGGTAGAAGCCTGAGAACTAAAAGTTAGGCAGCAGGGGCTAATTGAGTGATAGCCCATAGAAGACACTAGATGATTGGCTACCACAACAAACCTAAAACTGCCCAGACTTCTGGCTGCATGAGTTAGCTAAGTAATAAATGGCTTCATTACTTTAGCCACTATTGAGCCCTCTGCTACTTGCAGACAAACACTTCCTAGCTGGTGTAATATTGAACCTGGTGTATCTTTGAAAGGAAATGTCCATTTGTTATGCCTGTTCTATAGGAAACAACAGCCCTTTAACAGCTTCCAAACATCTTCTCAAATGTTACATTTGGCAGATTCTACAGGAACAAAGAGTTGTTCTTTAAAGCAAGTGGGACCTGATTACATTTTGTGCCAATCAAGAATAGCTAGCAATGATGAAGGCATCCAGGTCTCTGTCTGGGTTGTGAGTAATTTTGAAAAGTTGCCACATAGCAAGTTTTACCTCTAAAGCCAAAGACAGTATAACATGACTGATAAGGAACGGTCAATGATAAATGTGTAGGCTGGAGGATAACTTAGAGCCATCTGAGAATTGCCTTCGAACACCACAAGGTCTTGATGTGGACACAGATCTTTACTAGTTCTATGATGGCCCATTGGACTAATGATGGAAGTGAAAGATTAATTTTCACTAGAAAGCTCCAATTAGAGTTGCCCAACCCCAAGATAACTCATGCCATAGACTTTGGGCCCCCAGTGTGTCCAATTCAAAAGACTCTTCATTGAACTTCAAGTCTTTTTTTTTTATTTGAGACTATTTTTTTTTTAGACTATTTGAGATTAGGTCTTGCTATTTTTGCTCGTGGAACTGCAGGCCCACGTTGCCCAGGGTACCACAGACTCAAGCAATCCCCAGCCTCAGCTTCCTAGGTAGCTGGGATTACAGGCACGTGTCCCCACACCCAGCTATTTTTTTGGAACTAGGTCTCATTGTGTTGCCCAGAGTGGGACTAGAACCGTGATCCCTGGTCCCTGCTGCGACGTCCTAGGCTGCCACTTACAGGCATGCGCCACCGTGTCTGGCTGAATTTCAAGTATTTATGGTTCTATTCAAGTCCAAGATTATAAAATAATATAATCCTTTCTTGAAAAATGTAAATTACCTTCAAGATGATAATTGAGTGCATGCAGGTGAGGGCAGAGGCCCTTGATGCCCAACAGAGAATCTGAACTCCTCAAAGTTTCTTCTCCAACACTAGATCTTTGGACAATAAAAAGAGATGATCGTAACCTTCAAAAGTTGAAATTGGAGCTATGACATGATCCAGCAACTCCACTTCCTGGGTATATACCTAAATTTACTCAAAGTACAGTCTCAAGTAAATTATTTGAGTGCCCACATTCATACAGCATTATTTACAAAAGGCTAATAATAGTGGAAGCAACTCAAGTGACCATCAATCAGTGAAGAGATAAGAAAACCGTGGGAGCTTTTTTTTAATGGGAGGGGAAGCTTCAGCGTTTGTCCAAAGAAACTTCTACCTGCTCCTCCTTTATTTTTTTAATTAAATAATTTATTTATATATAAAGTTCACATCTTTGTGATCTCTGGGGTTCACCCTCCCTGACTATTCCCACTCTGTCCCAGCCCCCCGCCCCCAAGTTGTGTATTTTAGTTTGGTTGTTAGCTTGTTTGACTTTTCTTCATGGCTTTTTCTATCTTTCCCCATGTCCTATATAATAGTGAAACCAAGGCGGGAATGGTGGCTTGTGCCTGTAAGCTTCAGCCTATGAAGCGGCTGGGGCTAGGGATCATGGTTCGAGTCCTGCCTGGGCACATAGTGAGACCTAGTTCCATAAAAATATAGCTGGGCATGGTGGCATGTGCTTGTAATCCCAGCTACCTGGGAAGCTGAGGCTGAGGATTGCTTGAGTCTGTGGTACCCCATGAGCCTGCGGCTCCATGGGCAAAAATAGCGAGACCTAGTCTCAAAAAAAAAAAAAAAAATAGTGAAACCATTTGGTTTCTGTCTTTTTCTTTTTTACTTGTTTCTGCTAACATGATTTCTTCTAAGTCCATCCATATTATCATAAAATCATCCAATTTGTCATTTTTAATTGATGAGTAATATTCCATTGTGTATATATATATATATATATATATATATATATATATATATATATATACCACATCTTTTTCATTCAGTCATCTGTTTGGGGCATTTAGGTTGCTTCCATATCCTTGCAAATATAAATAATGCTGCAATAAACATCCGAGCACAGGTGTCCCTTTGACAAGCACTGAGGTCTCCTTTGGGTAGATCCCCAAAAGAACAATTGCTGGGTCAAAGTTCCCATTATGAAAATGGTAGTTCCATTTTCATTAATTTGAGGGCCCTCCACACAGCTTTCCACAGAGGCTGGACCAGTTTACATTCCCACCAGTGGTGTAAGAGTGTTCCCTTCTCTCCACATCCTTGCCAGCACTTGTTGTTATCTGTTTGTTGGGATGTGGGCCATTCTTACTGGTATAAGGTGGTATCTCATTGTGGTTTTGGTTTGCATGTCCCTGATTGCTAGTGATGTTGAACATTTTTCATGTGCCTGTTGGCCATTTGCATTTCCTCTTGGAGAAGTGTCTTTTTAGTTCTTCTCCCCATTTTATAACTGGGTTTTTCACTTTGTTTTTGTTAAGTTGTGTGAGTTCTTTATGTATCTTTGTTATCAGACCCTTATCACTTGTATGGAGGGCAAAAATTTTTTCCCACTCGGTTGGAATTTATTTTTGTTTTCTCTGTTGTCTCTTATGATGTATAGAAGCTTTTTAATTTGATGTAGTCCCAGCTGTTTGTTTTCCTTCATTTTTTTACCTGGTATAGATGTATCCAGAAATGAATTTCTGGATTGTAACTCGTGGAGGATTTTTGCCCATATTTTCCTCTATGTATATTATGGTTTCCATTCTTACATCCAAGTTTTTTATCCACTTTGAGTTGATTTTACTACATGATGTGAGGGAGCTGTCTTGGTCCATTTTTTTTTACATGTTTTGGACCAGCACCATTTACTGAAGAGACTGTCCTTGTTCCAGTGTAAGTTTTTCACTCCTTTGTCGAAGATTAGCTGACTATATATGTATGGGTTTATATCAGGACACTCAATTCTGTTTCATTGGTCTGATTGTCTGTTTTTGTACCAATACCAAGCTGTTTTAATTACTATGGCTTTGTAGTATAGCTTGAAGTCTGGAATTTTAATACCGCCATTCTCCTTTTTTCTAGTCAGGAGGTTTTTTGATATTCGAAGTCTTTTGTCATCCCATATGAATTTCTGTAATTTTTGTTCTATCTCTTTAAAGAATGTCATTGGGATTTTTATTGGGATTGCATTGAATCTGTAGATTGCTTTTGGGAAGATGGCCATTTTGACAATATTAATTCTTCCAACCCAAGATCAGGGAATGTCTTTCCATTTACTTATGTCTTCTTCTATCTCTTTTAGCAACTTTTTAAAGTTTTCTTTGTATAGTTCTTTCACATGTTTTGTTAGGTTTATTCCCAAGTATTTAATTTTTTTGTGTGTGTGATGGTAAAAGGGATGGTTTTTCTGTTTTCTTCCTCCTCTATTTGGCTTTTAGCGTATAGGAAAGCTACTGACTTCTGTGTGTTGATCTTATATCTGGCTACCTTATTGAACTGGTTTATTATTTCAAGTAATTTTTCTGTGGATTTTTTTGGGTTCTCTATATAGAGAATGGAATATTCTTAAAATGTTCAATGTTTCTCTTAAAAGGGAAGGAAATTCTGACACATGCTATAGCATGGGTGAACTTGAATATGTTCTTCTAAGTTAAATAAGCCAGTCACAAAAAGACAATGTATGTTTCCATTTATGTGTGGTACTAAGATTAGTCAAAGCAAAAGACAGAAAGCAAAACTGCAGCTGTTGCCATGATTGAATGTTTACAGACTTTTTGTTTTTAAGATGAAAATGCTTCTGGAGATTGGTTGCATGGAGTGGGGATGTACTTAGCCTTACTGGACTATATATAAAAGCATGAAGATGATAACTTTTATGAGTATTTCACAAGTTAGATATTAATATACCTTATAATACTAGAGTCCAAGAGATCTTTACTCCATAGGACTGGATCATTTCCCCACCCCACACCCCATCTCAATAACACATTATGACTGGAAGCAGTTTGAACTCCAGACAAGCCCCATTTTCAATACCATGAAGTAGATGGGAGGGGGTGCAGCCCCTGTTCCCAACTCTGGCAGCAGCCAGCCCTGCTTTAGAGATGTCATCATGGACCTTCTAGAAATGACACTCTCTGAATCCTGCTGTAGTCATCCCTGCATCTAAGCAAAGAATCCTAAAAAGTGCCACCAAATTAAATGGGAACTGCCTTCAATATCATTCGCTCTAATCCCTCTGTTCTTGAAGCCCAGAGGGGAGAATGATTTTGCCCACAATCATGCTTCGCATGAGTGATACTCAAAACTAGAACCATCAGAGTTCCAAGAACAGCCCCCCACATGAACACACAGGTAGGTTGGTAGAAGTATTATTTAGCATTGCTAAAGAACTTCATATTTGCAAAGTGCTTTATGCTCATCTATTATTCATGCACTAATGAGAATACTTAGATTGTGCCTTCTCTCCAAGGAGCTCAAAGCACTTTGTAAATGTTAACTCATTCACCCCCTTTATCCCAATGGGACAGACAGAAATCCTCACCTCTTAGCTCTGTACTTGGTAAAGAGTAATCCCAGTAAGACAGCAGATGAGATGGCTCAGAACCAATGGCTTCCAAACTCCCCTTATTGTCTTCTAATTATCCAAACAATACTTCTGGTACAGAAATAAAAGTCCTAGAACCCAGTGAGATATTTTTCTGAGGCTGAACAGCATGTGTGATAGCAGAGGAAAGGGGCTTAAGTTGTAGGGAGAAGAAAAGGGAAGTAAAGGAAGCATAGAAAGGACAGTGTTCCAGCCATATTGTAACAGCCACCATTTCCTGAGCATTAATGAAGTACCAAGTTGCAACTCCTAAGTCATCTCATTGTATCCCATCTGGCTCCAATTGTTGGATTATGATTATCTCCCTCTTTCCTGTAAAGGAAAGTCAGGCTTATAAAGGGTAGAGAGTCGGGCAGTTCCACAAGACAGTGGCAGCACTGCACGTGGAAGCAGTTTGAACTTCAGGGTCTATGCTCTAGAGCGCACATGAAATCACATTTCCCCAGTGTTAAGGGATAATTGTGCCGGAAACCATTACTCAGCAATGTTACAAAATCTCACTCATAGAATGAGGTTACCCTCTAAAGTCAGTAAGGAGACAGAGGATAGAGGGCAGACAACCTCCCCCAGAGGAAGATCTTTATTCACTTGTGACCTATGTCAAGCAGAGCCTCAGCCATGTCATAACAGAACAACAACACATAGAGCTGCCTCTCCTCCATCAGCCTGTAATCCCATGCCTTTGCCATCTTCTCATGAGTAGTGTTAATGTAGTAACTGATGCCAGAAAGTACCCACACATACTTGTAGGAAGGAAGAGCAGTACAACTTTGAGGCAGATCTTAATGTATGTTGGAACCAAGTGTCAATGACTTCATGAGTCTACATTCGAAAATATTGATGTAGATTATAAGCTTCATTTTCAAATTTCACTCTATACCTTCATCTTCCACAAATAGGGGACAACTGATCAAGAGGTTACTAAGTATCTGCAGCATTATAGGAATTGGATATACTGGAGATACCTATCAGGTGCTCTTCATACTCCTATAGTTTACATTCATTTAGAGGCATGATGGTAACACACAAGAGGCAATCAATGAGCTAATGAATGATAATGCATGTGTTAAACAGGTTTAGAATAGAGAATTTGGGGGAACTGGGGACCGGAGAAGACTACAGAGAGAGTGATAGCTAAGAAAATCTTAAAAAGATGGTCAAGTGCATCTGGGAGGAAAGACATTCCCACTAAGAGAATCCGCGGAGTCAAGACAAGGCCTGGCACAGTCCAAATTCAGGCAGGAGGAGGGCCTGCATGCCAGGGGCAAGTGGGGCATTTTACAGGCATTTTGCCTGGGTTGGGGGGGTACAACTTCTCATTATAGTGATATTACCAACTCGCCATCCTTACTATTAATATCAGGAAATTTTATTTTTCATTTATAGGTTGCCAGGTGGCCAACTAGGTCCTCAGTAGACATATATCTTTGCCAGATAGAAACTCCCTCACCCCCTTGAAAGTCAACCATTGGTATGGGATGTACAAAACTCTTTTCAATATCCCATTTCCAATGAATTATCTTTCTACCCTTTTGCTCACTAATGAAGGAGGAGGGTTTTAAACCAGGACATCCTCTTTTAATGAATACTAACTCACTGAAATTCAAAACTTGACTTGGAAGACCTGGGAATCAATAAAGAAGCAAAGCATTCTAAATATATTAAAACTTCCTGGTACTGCAGTAATTAGAACTTCAAACAGTAATAAAAGACCATACAGTTAATTAGCAGCAGTCATAAAAATCTGCGAACAAATATACTAGGTATTAAATACAACAGCTAATGTAATTGCCACATACAGATGAAAAACTGGAGAATAAGAGGGTGGAAGTAGACAGTCCTGCCTCATGTTAGCTCAGGAACTGAAACACCGTTTGCCTCAGTCTTCGGGACCACAATTCCTCATTATAGTGATATGTTCAGCACACCATCCTTACTACTAATATCAGGATGTTTTATTTCTCATTTGCAGGTTGCCTGGTGGCCAACTAGGCATTCAGTAGATGTATATGAAATTAATAAAAGAAAAATGGAACCATATGATGGTCTGCCGGTCTACGAAAACATGACACAAGGACTTGAGGATAAACAAGATTTAAAGTTCTGACTAGTCTCTAACATGAAATTGGCGATTCTCAAGCAGTCATTCAGAATACTTCGTAAAACACAAGAGTTCAAGGATTCCCAGCATGAGCTGTGGAGGAAGCAAGAGTACTAGCTGGAGGTCAGGCCCACCAGCATCTGATCTTCTTTCTATAACCACTGGGTGTACAATCTAAGCCTGTTTCCATAAATACACCTTTGGAGCAGGGACTTCTGACACTCAGCTTGAACTGTTTTGAACCTGTGACTAAATCAGTAAAACAAAAAATTGGAAGCCACAAAGAATTTTCAGTTAACAGAAAATTTTCCTGTGTTTTGGCTGGATTTCCCTAGGAATAACCTGTAAAACAAATATTTAGTGCAAATGTTTTTTTCTTCCTTGAAAGCACCTGAATCAGGAAAGTAAGACAGGGAGAGAAGGCAGGCAACAGTGGGCAAGTCGCTGATGGTGTGACGGTGTGGACAGACAGTGAGAAACATGTACAACTGGGTGTGCTACCTGAGGGGCAGGTAAACACAATATTTACACAGCAACTTCCATCAATTATCGTGTAGGGTAACCATCCCATCCTTGTCACTAATTATAGGGCAACTGGCCTGTTCATGGTGCCCATTGTCATGCAAGTATCAGGCTCACCACCAATGTGTGCAGGTTCTTTATTGGTTTTAGCAGTTACACAGACATACCAGGCAGGGAAGGGTCAGGGCCAGGACTTGGGGGGCACGGGATTGGAAGCAAGCAAGTCCCCCAGACCCACAGGAATCCTCTGGGCTTACTTCCCCTCTGGGCTTTTTTATTCTCTGGCTTTCTCCCATGCTCTTGTGTTCACGCTCTCTGTGCCCCTTTCTCCCCTCTCTCCTAGGCCCAGGTGTGCACACTTACACATGCACAAACACATAATCATGGGGCAGATACAACACCCCAGATGTCAGTCATATAGGCTAATGGTGGAAAAAGCCTAATTAATTCACCCACCCTACACATTGGTTGTGTCTATCCCCAAGGGCCTGAAACCTCCAACACTGCCAGCCAGCAAGAAGAATCACAGCTGCCTACAGGTAGGAGCCATGGGCATAAACCACAACAGTTAGTGCCCAAAGAATATGGACAGGGCATCCAGAGCCTTAGCAATAACCTAGGGACTCAACTGAGTATAACCTCTTTTGTCCTGTGATTCCCAAAGGAGTCAAGTGCAAATAAAATCAGGTCTTGAGTTTTGGCTACAATTAAAATGAATCCCTGTGATTTTTATTGCTGCAGTGAACTTCATTTGTACATTTCTCTTTCATATAAGACAAGGTTGCAAGTGCTGATTCAGCACTATTTGGTGGCACGGCCTTGTGAGTGCCCAAGGCAGCAGTTTCAGATCTCTGTCACCTGAAGAATACTTCGTCGTGTTCCTGGCCCCTGTTTTTGTTTTGGCTTTTCCTCTTCTTAATTTTACAGCTTTAGGGAAGGACTCAAATTCCATGCCATTACATGTACACGATTTCAGGTGTTTTGAATCCACCTTCATGCAAAGAAAACCCTAAGGAACTGATTCTTTAGGATGAAGAAAGAGATTTGGATATTGTTTTGGATGTTTTAGCCTATACAGGCATCCTTCTTAAAAACAAAGAAGCTGATTTTCCCTGGAAACATTGCTCTAACAAAGTGGAAGTAAAACTGAATTTTCAGTACTTTTTTTTTTAATTTTGTATTCAGTAGAACAGCGGGTTTTTGGTTGTTATTTTTTCTACTGTTGCGATTGTTTGTCTCCATGACTCAGATGACCATCCTAGCTGATTTTTTACTCATCAGGGCATCATTTTGGCACTGTGCAGACACAGCTTGAGGCGATTTAGAGGCAGTGACTGGTAACTGCACCAGAAGCAAATCTGTTGATTCTGTCTGGGACTTGCTCAGTTTCAAATGCAGGTGACTAAATGACACCTGCCTGCCTCTCCCTCTTCCATCACCAGCGCACACTGTCATGGGCTTCAGCCAACTCTGTACAATGCAATGCTCAAATGAAACTCATCAGAACCCTCGGAAATGACAGCACAAACACCGGGAGTTTGGTTCTAATGATATTTTCAGTCACTGAGGACTGCACTCTACACCATGCTTGTCTGTCTTTTCAAATTGGTGGAAAGGACTGAACATTCTTCTTTTCCCATGCCTCAAAAAAATGGGACAAAAAAACTCCTTGGAAAAGGGTTGATGGTTGGGGTTGAATCCCTGGGCTCATCCCTCCAACTCCTGCAATTACAGGATAAAACTAGTCAACCAGCTTTAAACTCCTGAGATGTCAGGAACTTCCCTGAAAAATGGTTCATGTTGTTTAAAACCAGAAACATAACCATTTTGTGCTTTCTTCAACTGCTGCTCTCATATCACAAAGGGCAATGGAGGGTAAGAAATAATCAAAACTAAGAAAATCCACAGGCTATCCAAAAACTACTTAAATCAGTGAATGCACCAATGCTGTGGCTTCCTACTGCATTTTCCTTGATCAGTAAACAGGAGTAGAATGGTGTGGTGGGAAAAGCATCATCCCAGAGCACCTGTGGGTATGGACCCAAGTTCTGGTTCTATCTGAAACTAAGCAAGTCACCTCACTCTCTGAGCCTAAGTTTCCTCACCACTAAACCCTGACCACCATAGTAAGGTGGTCAGACACCATAGTGACCCCCACTGTATCCCCAAAATGACTATTTACTGACCCATCAGAAATACAAGGCAAAATGGTGTAATATGATGTAATTGGTACACAAATATGATGACAGATTACAGTCCATGAGTGGAACTCCCATTTAAAATAGGTAGGTAAATAAGGATGGGGAAGAGGCAGCAGACAGGGTCTCAGTGGCCTTCTACTCAGAATGTGTATAATGTCCCCTCACTACCCACCTATCTGAGATCTGAACAGATGAACAAAAGACTCTTGCAAAAGGAATTTGTCAATCTTTTATTTATAAAATGTAAAAATCATATTTTTAATGCCCTGGTAAACTGCCTCAATCTTCAGAAGCAGAAAATTTCAGCATAGCCGGCCGCAGTGGTGTGCAGCTTTAATCCCAGCCTAGGACATGGGAGGTTGAGACTGGGAATCACTTGAGTCCGCGGGTCCAAGACCCACCTGGGGCAATATAGCAAAACCTTGTCTCAAAAAATAGGTGGGCGTGGTGGTGCATGCCTATAATTCCAGCTATCTGGGAGGCTGAGGCTGGGGATCGCTTGAGTTCGGGGTACCATAAGCAACAAGAGTCTGCGGTTCTACAGGCATCATAATGAGAACAAGCCTCAAAAAAAAAAAAAAAAAGAAAGAAAGAAAAAGAAATTTCAGCAAGAAAGTGAGTGTAGGAATTCTGGAGTTCAAATGAGGGTCAAGGGTAACATTGCCCTCCAACATCTGAAAGCTCTGCATCTTCTCTTTGAAAGTTGCACTGGTGATAAGGTAGGGAATCTAATAGGGAACCCTGACACAAGTTGTGCTCACAAAGAGGGATACCCTTTGTAAAGGAGAAAATGGTAAATAATTCAATCTGTTGTTCAGAAATAGCCAACAGGGAAACCTGTTTCTTTCAGCCATTCCTTTGGGTGGGAAAAAAAAATTCTTCCATCCAGATCCAAATCTACAAACTGTACTTCACTTAGGATTTTGGTTTGAACTCACACTATATATGTGACCAAATAAATCTTAAGATTAAAATTGAATTTAAAATGGTCCTGGGAACAAGAAAGAACTTCAAAAACACTGATTCAATGTGAAAGAAACCAGATGCAAAATACCACCTATTACATGATTCCATTTACATGAAATGTCTAGAAAAAAGCACAATTATAGAAGAAGAAATTATGCCAGTGATTGTTTGGGTCTGAAAGGTGGGAATGTTGAATAACTATAAATGGGAAAAAGGATTTGGGGAGAATTGTAAAAGTTTTAAAACTGAATCATAATGGCAGATGCACAATGTCAGCAATGTACTAAAATTCATTGAATTATATGCCTAATGTGGGTGAATTTTATGCTATGTGCATGACACCTCACCAAAGTTTGTTTTTTTTGTTTTGTTTTTGTTTTTGTTTTTGAGACTAGGTCTTGCTATTTTTTTTGCCTGTGGAACCGCAGGCTCTCATTGCCTGGGGTACCACAGACTCAAGCAATCCCCAGCCTCAGCTTCCCAGGTAGCTGGGATGACAGGCGTGCACCACCACGCCCAGCTATTTTTTTTGGAACTAGGTCTCGCTACGAGCCCCAGGCGGGACTCGAACCGCGATCCCTAAGCCCCGGCCACTTCATAGGCTGAAGCTTACAAGCACGAGCCACCGTGCCTGGCAGCAAAGTTGTTTTTTAAAATGGTCCTGGGTAATGTCTGGATGACTAGCAGAAGAAATGCAAATTCTTTTTTTTTTTAACATCAAATCATTTATTTAAATATTAATTTCACATCTTTGTAATTCCTGGGATTCACCCCCCCCCACCC
>PVHY01003008.1:0-115253 GCA_004024945.1 Uropsilus gracilis
AAACTCACTGCTGGTGGGATGTGGGAGTGCTTCCCTCAGCCAGGAAGGACTGATGCTGGGTACCCTTGTGAATTTTGGCTTAACCTAAATTGTTGCCTCCCCAAGAATGATCTGAAATGAACAGAAGGCAATACATAGATAGCACTTACCAGCCAAGGTGACATTATTCAGGAGCCATTAAAATGTATACAACATATCTGATATACAACATATCTTCAGATATCTGATATACAACATATTTTCAGATATACAACATATCTGAAGAGTGTAAGGGCCTGGGGTCTAACACTTGTTAGGTACTGACATGCACTGCAACAAGGAAAGAAGCATGGAAATAAACATCCATGCTTATCACATTTGTCATAGCCTAGAAGGTCTTGTCCAAGTTGACACTGTCTCTTGGTGATGTGGATGTACCCAATTCCCAAGAGCTAGGTACAGCATGCACCCCAAGGGAGTCCCTTCAGGAGACTATCTTCAGCCTGTGACTGGGCTTGGAGTCAGATGTCACATACTTGGCCTTGTTCTAGGAATGGCACTACATTCCCCATTCTTAGATTCACTGAGCTCAACACCCAGGTAGGGCTAGTGTGCAAGAAGGAGATGGTTGGCACACATTTGGTACTGACAAGATTTGGACATGCTTTACCTGCCTAGGTTGGGTAAATTTTTAGGTTCCAGGAAATACATGAAGTTTGCTTTCATTAAAGCATTCAAAACTCTTAATTTTTATTACGTGAACCATCATGGTATAATAAAAATACTATCTTTATTGAAACAGGCGTCCAACATGTTGATTAATGTCCATCATTAACTGGTTTTGGAACATATATCTTATTTTTTTCTTGACAGAAGGTTTTGATGAACAGCTGATTTCAGACAAGTTCGACTTGTGGGGAAAACCTGTAAAACTTATGGTTTTGGTGTACCCAATCTCTTCAGGATTGACAAAATTGTCAGCTCTTTTTTTCTCTATTTTGCTTTTTGAGAGTAACAATGCAGTTATTTTGAGATTTATTTTTAAACTAATTTGCACAATTTTGAAAATTCTGAGGTTCAGAAAATAATTTTAAGAATATGTAATAGTTGTGGGGTTAATCACAAGATTTTACATCCTTATAAAAGGAGAGAAAACTAACTTGATTTATAAGTGCCACTGTTTTTGATCTGCCAAATAGTTAATTTTTTAACTATTTAGTTCAGGGACTGCTATCAAGTGTTTCACAAATTTCTTACCCTTCGCTTATAAAAAAGTTGAAAAAGGTAATGTAGGGAGTTTTTGATAAAGGTGTAATGTTTTTGACATAAAAAACTCTTCCTTGTGAGTCTATGTGCTTAAGTTATTTTTACTAATAAAACACTTTAGTAATGTATGACTCTCCAAGTCTAAGAACCAATGGTTCAGCTCATTTCTCCAAGTTTTTCTATTTTCACTTTAAGAGCAGTTTTTATTTGGAACATGTGTACCTCTATTCATATACATATATAAGTAATCTCAGAGAGAATATCATTTTGAAACAGGATTATCATTTTTAAAGGAAATATTCAAGTACATATTGAAGTAGAAAAATCAAATAACAATAGCATATCTCATATACTTGACTTTCATATTTTTAATGCCAAAACATCATATTTGTTTTCATTCTGTTTTATTTGAAAGTGGTTTGATAACCCCCTTGTGCTTAGCACCAAGTCTAGGAAAAGTCACTTCCTACCATTCGTTTATAAATTCACTAGTTGTATGTAATGTATCCATCTCTTATTTTATATCTCCAAGTTCCTTGTGTTAAATTATCAAATGACAAAAAATTGAGGCAATATACACCAATTAGAATCATAGAAGAACATTCATATCTACTTTCCTCACAAATGTTTTTGCTTATACAATCCAGGACTTGAAATACTTTGAAATACTAAGAGTAAAAGCATCTTGCATATGAAGGGTCTTTGTGTGATTTTTCCCTTGAATATTACTTCACACGTTTCCCTAATTCTGAAGCATAGTTTTGATGAGAGCAAAATATTATGCTACATGTTTCTCTGAAATTGTGACTTTAGGAACCCATACATACTAAAGCTTAAAAATAAATGCTTTTTTCCCCCAAAACTTACATAAATATTCTGGTCAATTAAAAAAATGATCTTAAAGACAGTTCTAATCTTAGAAAGGCTCATTAATGAAACTTCACTATCTTTGGGTATTTCAAGTTATGAATTTATAGGAATGATTATTGATTAGGCACCAAAGACTGGTTTCAAAATTGGATAAATTAATCCTTAATAATCCTTATAACCTAATGTGAACTAGGTTGTTGAGAGCTTACAACCAGATAGTCTGGTCCTTTTGTGATCACTCAAACAGAAAAGGCACCATTTTTACTTTGAGAAAAATGTATGCACTAAAACCACCTTGGTAAACAAAACAGTGGGAAAGGAAAATTAAATAAACAAATGAAAAAAACTAAAAAAGTCCCCATTCCCTTAAAAGAACATCATTCTTTGAATGGAAGGGAAGGACCACATATTCCAGACTGACAGAAACATTCTGTTGAGATCTGCCATGAAGGGAAGGGTAGCAAAGGAGGGTCTGATTATAAGACCTTTTTATGCAGGTTTGGAAAATTTGATCAGACATGGGATCCCCCTTAGAAGGACCCACACTGAGGTCCTAAGGTAGCAGAGAACAATTTCCATCTTGCTCCGCCTCACTGCAGATTCCTAAGAATAGCGCTGCCTCTCAGCCAGAACCACCCACTTCAGCACCAAGTCTGACTCGTATGCAAATCCCAAGAGGGAGGTTTTTTTGGTTTTGTTTTTCTTTTTTATAAACAGGATAGCAGGGACTATATTTTTCTGGCTACCTATTCAGCTGCTTTCCCTTGCAGGTGATGAAATTGCCTTGACATTCATAGCAAATTCTACTTTTTCAAGATAAAACATACATAAGATAGTAAAATCAGCAAACCAGAAAAAAAACAACACAATTAAAAGACAAACAGATTAAAACACATCAAAAAGGAGTTGCTTGCTTTTCCGGTGAGAGTCAGAACTTCATTATAACTTTTTGTCTTTCATTTCGCTTTCTCTATTGTCTCTGTGTTTTGTCTCTTATTCTCTCTTGTAATTGAATTCAGCTGATTAAATTTGAAACTGACAAGTCACTATCTGTTTACCCTCCCTTTCTTTCCCCCTACCTCCCACCTTTACATCTTTGTCTTCTCTTTCTCCTTTCTCCTTCTTTCTCTCTCTCTTCCTACCTTTTTCCTTTCTTTGAAGGAATTGCTTGACCAACATTGTGAAGCGCTGCTTAAAAGTGAGAGGCATTTTGGTGGTGGTTAAGGCATAAGCCAGGTTCCAGAAGACTTAGGAGCCACTGAGTTTAAAGTGAAGATAAGTATAGACACAACTCTCAAAGGAGCCCAGTCCTCATGTGGGAAGAGAACAGGGAAAAAATAGAGGTATATATGAAAAGGAGAGACAATTCATTTTCTGTCCGACAACATTTGGTAATACTTAAATGTCTGTGGGATAAAAGCAGTTGAGAGTGGGGTGGACTGATGGATATATACAAATGAGTGATGTTCTCAGAGAGGCTAATGTGGAACTTGGCACACAGACAGTATTTCATAGGTGTATGCGGGGGGGACTGGTTACTGTGACAAATGGGAAGGGCAAAATCTGAGTACATATGTGGATACCTTTGTTGGTAGGAATTGGATGAGCTTCCATCTGATATACCTGATGCATATGTAATATGTATTAGATATTGTATGCTATAAACTATAATTATATAAGATTTATGATACAATTACTATTAATATACATCGGAATCAAGTTGTATTCTCAATGAACCCTATAGGCATGTAAGGAAAATAAATGGTAGTAAGTAATATTTAAAAACTCAAGCAGAGGAAAAGTCAAAACAAGCTAAGCACCAAACTGAAGCACACAACTTTAAGCAGGAGAGAAAGGGGGTGGGGTGGGGGGGTGAAGGGGAGGGTGGGGGAGTTAATCCCTGGGATTAGAATAAAAACTCAAGCAAATATTCTGGACAATTTGTTGGAAGTGACCTTTTGCCATTTTATTTTGTTCTAGTTAGGTGATTTTTTTTTGCCTTTTTAATTATATCCATCAATATTATCTAAATAGAAATTTTTTAAAAAATCAATGACCCAATAAAAATCTTAAATCTAAATTGGTCTTACAATATCTGAAATTTTATTGATGATACAATAGTTGCACAAGAAAGAAAAAAGGCCACCAAAATGAAAATAATCTAGAGTCAATATGAGTTATTTGGAATAAAACATGTTTTTTGGTATGCTGTGATCATCACCTCCTTGAATTGCTTGTCCAAGGCTAACTGTCAAGCACGTGAATATATAAACACAGACATCTTCAGCTGATTCTCATTGGAAGAAGGAAGAACATTAGTAAGATGGGCAGGGAGGGGAAAGCTGAATATAAAGACAAAGGTCTAGACAAAAAATTCTGACAGTGTTTACGGAGCCAGCAGCTTTGTAAACTGCTGGGTGGATGCAAGCCTATTACCTTGCTGGGCACAGAAAGGATGAAGCAAGCCCAGGTTAACACCTGAATTCAAGAGAGAAAGTCTTGGGGGTCTGTACAGTGACATGTGCCCATTTTATTGGATTTACGCTTTTCCATAACACAGCAGCATATTTCCATGGGTGACTCCTTGGCGGGAGGATGTCCTAAATTGTTGCTGATGGCCAGAAAAAGGAGCAGTGTTTTCAACATTCCTATCTTCTCCATTCCCTTGACCTACCTGCTCTCAGAGGTATGTATATTGTCTTCAAGTCACAGAAAAGACTTGAAGAATATTTTATTAAGGTCACTGTATGGTCCTTGAAGGTGCCTAACATGTAGCTTTCTAGGCATGTATTGCTTTTTTAAAAAAAAAAGTTTGAATTTTTTATTTGTGGTATCATCACTTTTATATTTTGACCCAGGCAGGCAGGCAGGCAGGCAGGCAGGTAAGCAGGCATCCAGCCTGTCAGTCAGTCAGTCAGTCAGTCAGTCAGTCAGTCAGTCAGTCAGTCAGTCAGCCAGCCAGCCAGCCACCCAGGATGAATAAATGGATGATTTTATGTGGGAGGGGAGGAAGAGGGAGAGAGAGAAGGAGAAAAGGGGAAGATGGAAAGAAGGAAGATACTAAATAAATGAAATAAATGACAGATGAAAAGCATATCCCAGCTAATATCCAACTGTTTCACAACAGTTGAACAACAAAGAGTTGTTTCATGAGAGATTTCATGAGAGATTCACCTTCTCTGTGGGGAAGAGTATCTAGGAGAAGAAGGTGTGCACATCTTTCACCCATGTTCCTAAAGTGTGCAAGAGGACATAGGAGAAAGGAAAGTCACATTGGGCTTCTCAGGAAAGTGGGCCCATGATGGGGAGCCCCATCCACACACTGGAGGACCTCCATGAAGTAAGCAGTACAATCTCCTTGTTGGGTGCTTTCTGGTTTATTCTCTTGGGAGGTCACTGTCTGTTTTCCTCCTAGGCTAGGGAGTACATCAATCTTTCTGTCAGCAGCACGGTCCAGACACTTGCATTCTGAAAGGAAAGGGAAAGTCAGTCAGAACCTCCTTCTGGTGCACGTCCACCCTTTCTTCTGTACTGAGGAGGCCGAAGAATTGCTGTGGGCATCTTTGAGGGCTGACAGGCCTGTTCTCTCCTTCTATGTAAACAGTTTGCAAGAATAGCATGTTTTTTGCATATTGCATGCTGATGGTGTGCATACACGCAGTGTGCCTTGTATTTGCAGCACATAAATGACCTGCATGTATGTTGTATGCTATGTACATATGTGCAGCATGTGTTGTGCATTCAATATGCCTGTGATATGGAACAGCTCATATATTGTGTTACTGCAGCATATATTTGCATGCTGTGTGTATGTGGTGAGTTTGTAGCATGTTTTATCTGTATTGCCTGTATGTACACTGTATGCAGCCTGCTAGCAGCTGGCTGCAGGCTAGGGCAAGGGCCAGAGCTGTTTGACTTTACACTTGGAACTGTGAAGTCCCAGTCTGTTGGCTGACTACTGGTTGCAGGCCTCTATGAGTGTGTGAGCCAAGTCTAAGGCCCAGTCCAGGTCTGAGTCTGTTCTGGGTCTGGGTATAGTCAGCTGGTTAACCTCACAAGCCTCCAGGCCAAGTCTGAGTCTGAATGTATGTCCAGGTTCAGGTTCATGTTTGGGGCTGGGTTTGGGACTGGCCAGCTGGTCAACCTCAGACTTAATGCTGTGAGGCGTGAGGAATACTGGGTGACTGGTGACTGCTGCTCCCTATATGTCTCCAAATCTAGCGAAAACCTGGATCCAGGCCAGGTTGGCTGGTTGACCTTGTGAGCCTGCAGGCTGAATTTGAGTTGAGTCCAAGTTCAGGCCTGGGTCTGGGTTTGAGTCTGGCTCTAGCCAGACTAGTAGACCACAGACTTGAATTTGCAAGGCCCAAAACCTGTGTGTGATTTCCGGTCTACCTCCAAGTCCAGTCTTGAACTGCTCTGGTACTTTAGTTACTGATGGAGGCCACTTGCCCCTCTACAAAACATAACCACTTGGACATTCAGTCAGAAGTGTGTCTATGAAAGGTGCCATTTACCATTATTTAGCGTTTCAAAGTCCTTACAGCCATATCACCTTGCAAAATGACAAGATTTCTTTCTCCACTTTATTGGTATGGTGATGTAATATCTGCTGAGATTTTGGTTTTGCACTGGATTTGAATTCTAGTCTGTTTTAATTGCTCCTAATGTGGGCTGAGTTATTTACCTCATCTGTAAGATGGGAATGATAACTGTTCCTACCCCATGGAGATGAGTGAGGTTAACAGTGCCAGACCTTGGCCAATATTGAACAGTTTTGTTGTTTTTCTATTACTGTATAAAAACCTGTTTCTAGAGAGTATTTGACAGCATCCAACCCCTTTTATATTGTTGTTTCCTAAGATCCTGACTTTCTGTGGATTTATAACTAGTGATTAGAGTCTTAAATCTGCCTTAAAGCCTGCTTTACCTGTATTTGATTGAACTGCCATTTTATTTGAATGTAGTTTTTCTTTTGTCTGAATTATTGCAAGGGAGACTCAGCAAGTACTGGGCATAAACATGCTTGGTGTAAACTCAGCAAGCAGCTGGCTAAGTGTTAGACCTATTTCTAATTTAATCATAATCTGGATTTTCCCACACAAATGCCTACTTAGTTCTACACTGATATCTGTGTTCAAAGGCTGCATTTTTCCACAGTTTGACTTCCAGGATAGGAGAGATGCTTATTGCTTGATGGGTTATATTTTGGTCACTATCAGTTAAATTCACTGTTTTTACTGGAAAAAAATAATTTAAAACAAAATCCTCTTTTTCATGTTGGAAAGAGAGCTGGAATTCTGTGTTCTGTTTGTCTAGTTAATCAGACTCTAAAAGGGCAGCATTCCTGGAGAAGTGCTAATATGACTTGGGAGGGGTTATTATTTATAGATTAATGGGTTCAGACAAGGGTATACTTGATATGCCATATTTATTGGAGATAGAGGAAAGAGAAATTGGACTGAGATTGTGCAGATTTGATATGAACTTGAGACTGTTAGGACTATATGTGGATAAGCAAGAGACCAACACTGGTGACATGTCTGTATATGTTTGTTTGCATAGGCATGTGTATGTATCTAAGCACATGGAATATAAACACATGGAAGGATTGGACAATGCTCACAGTGCTCATGAGGCATCAGGGATACTATGCAGTGTGATTTAATGACAGAGCAAGGCAGAAAGAGTGAATTGCTGTCATCCCTGCATGCTCTGCTGACATGGCAGAGTGTAAGACTCATTGCTAGTTCACAGTGATTCTGGACGAACTAGTTTACCTTTCCTATCAAACCAGTGAGGAACCTAAGAATGGAAATAAGGGTGAGTATTCATTCCAAAGTCACTTTTATTGTAAATTTTCTAGCAGTTGAGAAAAAATATATTTATATTGGCTCACTCATAAATGAGGGGAAACATCCTTTGTAAGTGAATATTTGGAGTGAAAAATCAATGAGCTCCAGCATTTTGATTGCCACACCCCAGCACATTTCCAACGGTAAATATCAGCTTTTGTTTTAAAGAAATACCTTCTTTAACCAACGAAAAGTTATATCTTATAAAGATCAAACAGTGCAGATTACACAATAATGGCTATCTTTAGAGAACAAAAACAGGAAAGCTATCAAAAGTGGGTAGCAGGTGCATAGCTTGAGTCTACCAAACAGGGGCGAATAGAATGGAACCATATCTCAGGAACTCCAATCCCCTGACCACTAAAATATTAATTTATAAAAATTACATGATAATGAAATGATAAAGGCAGAAGAATTAAAAGTGAGTCTAAGGAATTTCTACTAACATATCTCAAGGGCTCTTGAAAGCACCCTCATGCCCTCATAGTAAAATATCTGTGTGCATAAAGACAACCAAATTGCAAGGAAATTTTTAAGTTATACCAAATGTCACTCAGTGCTTTTTATTTCATTCACTAGATACTTGTTTACCTAACAGACACATACATAACCTCTCGTTGGTTAAGCTTTTACGAGGAGTGCCTTTGTCTTCTTCCTTGGATCTTTTTTCATTTCTGTAGACACACAGCAAAGCCCCATATAGTTGTTGACATTAAACAGAACATTCTTGCTTCACATAAAATTATGAATTGGTCTTTGCACAGAAGTTTACCTAAATGCACAGCGTGACTTACTTTCTCTGCTTTCCTGCCATCATATTTCATTACTTCACAGTTTTTAAACTTCCTCACTTCCTAATGTAAGCTTCATCCTGTACCTCAATAAACTCAGCAGTTGCAAAGCCAGGAGTTGCAAATCGATAGGCTTATAGGAATCATGTAGGACTAGGTGAGGTCTGGAGCAAATTGCTGTGGAATTAGCTGATGCTGAGCTCTTGCAGATGATTTTTTAAATTTTTTATTAAATAATTTATTTATATATATAATATATATTTCACATCATTGTGGTCCCTGGGGGTCCCCCACCACCTCCCCTCCCTGGCCACTCCAGCTGGTCCCCTCCCACAGTTGTGTACTTTCGTTTGGTTGTCCATATATTAGTGAAGCCATTTGATTTCTTTTTCTTTCTAACTTGTTTCTGTCAGTATGATTTCTTCTAAGTACATCCATTTTACAAAAAAAAAATCATCAAATTTGTTATTTTTAATTGATGTGTAATATTCCATTGTGTATATATGCCACATCTTTTTCATCTTGCAGATGATTTCTATAAGTGGTGTGAACCAAAGTTGCCAGACTCTTCTCAAAATAAACCCTAATTGGGATTTTTATTTACCATTTCAGAAATTTTATGTCAGTTAATAGAATGATTAAACATATCTTGGAAAAAGTCACAGTTTGGCCCATGGATTTAAGATTGTCATCTCTGTTTCATCTATTTTTAAAATATACCTCCAACCCTGACCTCTGTCTAATAAAAAACATATTAAGGACAATGAAATATGTGAAAAATTTGCTTTGAGCTGGATTATAATAGTAATCTTGTATAATAATATATTATCTATTAATAATCAGAATATTATTATTCTATTACTATTGCTATAACCCTGGGTTATTACTACAACCCTGGACAACAATATATTTTCTAAAAGAATTACATATACTCCTTAGTTATAAGCAACATATTAAGGGAAAGAAAACTTATACACAATTTATTCTTAATAACTTGATTCCATAATAGAACAAAAGAAAACTTGAATTAATATTTTTGAGGGATTGTAAAATTGCTAAATGATTAAAATGTAGCCTGGGGAAAAGTTATGAGTCGGAATAGAATTCAGATTAAATAAAATGTAGTTATAGTTTTGTCTACAGCACAACAAATACACATTGAAATCAAATCATGGAAATCAAAAAGTCAGAATGGATTAAATCATTCATGAGGAACATTTTATTGACATTTTTATTTAGTCTATCAACAGTTTCTGTTGGTCAATATAAATTTGTCTAACTCTTACATGAACTGCCTTGTTGAGTTCTTGGTTACAATAAACACTTAGTATAGTCACATCATCATTCTTGTTACTATAACTCTGTCCTCTCTGATATATGCCTTAAGATGCTCAAATTTAGCAATGGATAATAAGATTCTAAGGCTGAGGTTATTTTAGGATTTTTATGAGCTTTTAACTGATTTTATGGCAAATGCTTTATGCCAGTCTAACTTAATTACACAGATTGAGACAAAGGAAGGAAACCTAAATTCCTCCTTTCCTAAATGTCAACCCCCACCTCCACCCCATCCCCATGATCCTGAAGACCCTCACCCTCCATGATTATAATATTCAGTTCTGATGCCTGACACTTGGCCAGGATCACCCCCAGAGAAGCCCTCACTCACTGCCCACATGCTTCTACCACTTGTCTTGAGCCCTTCTCAGCCTCAACCCTTCATATCTACACTGGTCTTGCAAATCTGGTTATTGTAAAGACTCTACCATTGACCTGAAGCAAATTCACTAAGACCATAATCAACCAGTCAGATGGTTGCTTGAGCCAGTGATATCAAGTTCCACATTGACATTGCTCTTCTCAATTAACTAGATGTGATTTCCAAGGTTCCCACTGCTGCCCTACAGTTTCAGCCTGAATCCATGATACACTGACATTTCTCTGCCCAGTCTTACAACTCTGAACTACTTGTCTGCAGTTTGATCTTTGCTAAGAAGTGCTCTTTTCCTGTTATTTGTTGATGTATAGCTTGACACACCTCCCTGTAGGAACATACTCCACATACTCTTTTTGGGCTCTCCCCACAATAGAGCCTCTATAGAGAGCTCTCATTGTTGAGAGACAGCATAGACCTTTGCAGATTTTCATCTCAGAGCATTACTGAATCATGCTCTGTGCCGATGTTGGTCTGGAGGCAGGGCTGAGAGCAAACCTGGATCCATTCAAGCCTATGGAGAAAATTCTCCTTTTCCTCCCTTGGTCAGAAGACTTCACCCCTGGGACCATGGGTTAAACCATGCAGGTTGTATGTGGTACACTTATTTTACCCTTAGCAATATTCCATGGAGGCCATGCCCCATCAGAGGATCGCAGCTGCTTGTGCGTTTAGGGAACACCTGGTGTCATGTATTTGTCATTCATCTCTTGATGAACTTGCAAACTTTTTGCAGAAATTGCTGCAGTGAGTGTCTCTGAATCTATGTCATGTCATCCATATATCAACAAACCTTTCTCAGAAACTTTAAGTAGGAACAATGGAAGCAAATGAAAAAAAGATGCTGTAGCATCTGCAGCAAAAAGAGCACAGGACCAGGAATCAATAGCTTTGCTTTAAATCTCAGCTCCACTACTTTTTAGATTTGGACCACACAACTTGTCTGAGTCTCAATTTCCTCTTTAGCAGAATGGAAACCACATGACCTGTGTTGTCTTACTTGTAAAGGTTCTGGAATATCAGGTCAATGAAGATCTCTTCCTCAATGCCCTTCTTCCTCCCCTTTCCCTCTTCCTTCTCCTTCCTTCCCTTCTTTGTTCCCTCCATCTCTGCTATCCTTCACTGTTATTTCTTCTTTTCTCTCACTCTCAGTTTTCTTTTTACTATACCACAAATTCAGGAAAAATTTAATCACTCATATTAACAAACATAGTGCAGAACTCCAAAGGAGCTCCTCTCTGTCCACTCCCCAACCCCCAGCCCCTACCCTTCTTTGTGGACTTCCTGGTGTGGATGGGCCTATGCCCTTTCTCTGTAGCTCTTATCCATTCTCAGTAGGCCCAGAAGGACTGGGTTGCCTGGAGGCCTGTCTGTTGGACTAATCTAAAACCAGCTGAGGGGATGGTTTGGCTTATGATAACAGTTCTCTAGGCAATATTCTTTGCCTCAGAAATCTTACCTTCATGGTGAAAGATTCTTAGCAAGTCCTTTTGCACTTAAGAAAATATTATCCTTTTTATTTCACAGGGAAGCACTGGAACATTGAGAAACCTCAATTC
The DNA here is from genome assembly GCA_004024945.1 of Uropsilus gracilis. Taxonomy (NCBI): domain Eukaryota; kingdom Metazoa; phylum Chordata; class Mammalia; order Eulipotyphla; family Talpidae; genus Uropsilus; species Uropsilus gracilis. The sequence goes on from PVHY01003008.1 coordinate 12,035, forward strand.
CACAGAGAAGCTGACCCAGGACATGATGGCCTGAGCTTGTATGTTATGCAACATGGAGACAGCAATGGGGAAAGATGTTCACTTTCTAAACCAGGCCTGCTCTATTTCACTTAGACTGGAGGGGAGAGAGTGTCTTTGACAAGAGATTTGAGGGAATGGAGGTTGCCTCTGCAAAATTCTCTGTTGAGAAGTAATTACTTTTAGTAATAGAGTCTCCATTTCACCTTGTTTATCTCCTGATTAGACCACAATTCAACATAAGGAAAACAACAATTTTTGAAATTATTACAGAATGAGGCATTATGCTAGCTGGCACAGATATATCAACAAATAAGACACTGTTTCATTTGTAAAACATTTTAGTGTCCAGTGTAGGGAAAAGACAGTGGAGCAGGTTTGAAATAAATGACTATGGCTACTTTTTACAAAATGACTGTTCTTTGTTCCAGAACAATCTTTTTAATGCTTGCAAATGAAAGGTGAAAATATTTTGGCCTATCTTGACAACAGCGCCCACAACTTATTCCCTGTTTTCAGATTTTACAAAGAGGAATTTACTGAACCCATTTGACCAGCAACTACTGTGAACTGACACCTGTTTATTTCTATGTTCATTTAAGAATGCCATATCAATGACCAGGGATCACAGGTATCAGTCTTGCTCTTCAAAATCATCTGTGGGAAGGTGACCTCAGCACACAACCCAGTGTCCCAGAAATTCGGTGTTTGTAGACTTGGAGTAGTTTAGCAAGTCAACAGCAACAGACCTCAAGGTTGGGAAATATCTTTTCCTGTAGAGACATTTTGCTTATAATGGTGCTTGTTTATTTTGGAGTTTGTCCTGAGTTGTGGCCATAACACAGTCGGGTCAGTCAGCTCTGAGATACTGAAGGTCTCCTGTTGCTGCATTTCTCAGTTTTTTGTTTGTTTGTTTTTTGATTTTGTTTGTTTTGGTTTGTTTTTCACTTGTACCCACCCTGTGTTTCTGTTACAGTGAACTTTGTGGAGATTCTTGAAATTCTTTTCCCATATGCAAGCTGATTCATTGAGAAGGTACACAGTGATACAGTGACAAAAAACAGAGCTGGGGTTCCTTTCTGTAAATGAAAGATTCATACCTGCAAAAATATATGAACAAGGATCTTGTTTAATGGGAAGAGAACTATTTTGTTTGCACAAGGAAGACATGTCTTTCTCAAAACTGCCAATTCTATGAGAATATTATATTAGCATTTGTTAGAACAACAAATTTCAGTGTTAGCCCATTCTTCACAAGGTTCTCTCACCAATGTGATTTGTATTGTAATATATGAGGAAACATTTAGTTGAACTTAAAAAAAAAACATAATTGATAGTAGACCTTCAAATGTGGTCTTAAATTAATTATGTCTTGTACAACTCGATCATTTCTACTAAATTGACCAGGTTAGATAAACATAACTATAGGGTAAACCGTGCAACCTCTGGCAAAGTACATAGGGTCAGATTAAATAACCTCAGTATACTGGGGATGTAGAATGAGGTCAGGACTGTAGTCTTGAAGGTATCAAACAAGTCCCCCAAAGACCAAAGCACAATACGTTTCCCTGAACTCAGTGTATCTCCAAAATTCTCACTTTTAAATGATTGTCAAGTGATTATGTGAACAGATATTTGACTCTAGATAGAAATGGAATGTTTTATTGTCCCTACTGATTTAAATGGTGTTGACTTTGGGCGGCAAAAGTGCTGGGCTCAGACCTGCCTGATTTCTCTTCAGGCAATGATGTCAGCAGTAGTGTGTTAACTAAGTAAATTAGAGCTCCATTTCATGCCAAGTTATATGATCAGAAACACAACAATCTCTTTCCATTTGCTTTGCATAATCAGGTTTGTGGAACTTCAGGGCAAAACCCAGATCAAGTCCACTGTCAAATCTGGGGACTACTGAATATTTGATAGTATGCAGATAAATGACATTAATATGGAGAAACATCTAGCCAATTTTTCCTCATCATTGGGAAGTATCTGAGTTGGGTGAGGAGTTGTAGGGGCAAACGGGGAAGCATTTGGCCCTTCACAGGTCCTGTACCCCCACTGTTCCCAGACGGGAATGATTCTCAATGAACTTTACATTCAGTTCTGTTATCTTTTAATTATTATTGATAATAGCAACTACCATTTTCTGAGGATTTCCTATGTGCCAAATCTTTACTTAGGGGCTTTCATATACTTGGGTTTTCATCATTATAGAGTCTTTTCAAACATTTTTATCATTTCAAATAATCACTTGACAATCAAAAATGACTCTGAAATGGCTAAGAAGGGGGATTAAAAAGAATAAATGTGAAAAAAGGTCCTTAAATACAATGGCACATATTTTCATAGGAGCTATATTTATTATACACAAGAGGTGGAAGCAATATTCATTATAGAGAAGAGGTGGAACTACACACTGCTTGGTGGATGGGTGAGAACCACTGTGGTCTCTCCGCACGATGGAATATTCTTCAGCCATAAGGAAATGATGTTCTGAAACACACCATAATTCAGATGAATGCAAAAAAACACTGTGCTAAATGAAAGGAGCCCTATAGAAAAAGTTTCACATGCTGTGTGGATTCATTTATGTGGCGTACACAGAGCAGGTTCATTTAGAGAAAGAAACAGTAGATTGGTGGTTGCCAGGAAGAAATCAGGTGAGAAGTGGGAGATTGTGACTGTTGGTGAGGAGGAGGTTTCTCTCTGGGGGAGATAACCATGTTTTAGACCTAGCTAGAGGTCATGATAGGGGTGCTGTGGTAAAATTGGGGGGGGGGCATTGCCTTCAGCATGGTGGTGCTGCTTTAGAGTGGTAGCCATTGTACCTTGGTGAGCAGAGACTTGGAGAAGGGAAGCCAAGTCTTCTTGTGAGAGGAGAAGAGTGGAAGGTGATTTAAGGAGATTTAAGGAGAGAGAAAGGGTGGAGAGGAGGGGAGCAGAGGAGCAGCAAGGAGGTTGGAGGCCTCAGAGCTGCTGCTGCCATGTGTGGCAGCATTGCAGGGAAAGAAGCTACACTGTGGGCTTCCATCCCCAGGCTAGAGCAGTGAGGAGCTCTGGAAAGCATGATGGAAAAAGTTGTGACTTGTGTAAGTTGACTTGGAAACGTAGTACTTGAAAACTTGTTTTAACTTTGAAACTTCAAAGTTTCTGGAATTGTCTGGAGACCTGAAGAGAATTTGCTGTATTGCTGTTTCTATCATGAGATGTCTGAAGTGGTTGCTGCTGTTGTATCAAGTGAGTCTTGCTGGTTTGGGGTCACTTTAGAAATGAAAGAATGCTGGAGCTGAGGAGGAGGAGAATGACAATGCCATCCTGGTTTCTTCATTGGATTTGAATCTCCTGTTTTTGAAGGAGGATCGATGACAACATCTTGGTTTCATTTGGCTTGAAGTGAATAGTTGTGCCTTTGGAAGAGGATCAATGACAGCATTTTGGCTTCTTTATCTGGCATGAAGGTGGGATAGCCACCATCTTGTGGACACATATGGCTTAGGAGTTTTTGAACTAGTGACTGAACAGTGTACTGAGATGACCAAAGGGTCCCACTGTAAGCGCAGTGACTTTTATCTTATCTTTTTTTAATGAGAAATCTGTTTTTCCCTTTAAGGTTAATGTGTCCTTGCTACTTCTTGTGTGGGCTGGAATGAACCTGGTGAGTGGCTGGGTTTAAAGGACCAGCTGCTCCTGCTGGTAAGTTTTGTTAAGAACTCTGTTTTTTTAAATCTACTTTAGTTAGGTGATGTCAAAATTTTGTGAATGTACTAAATGTCTCATATTTGTACTCATGAAAATTATCCATTCTATGTTATGTGCATTTAATCTCAGTGTAAAATTTTAAAAAAGAATAAACCTAAAATGAAGCAAAAGTCTTAAACTCGTATGAGTCAAAGGGGACATTGCCAGCAATGCCTTGCTCATCCAGTGCCCTGGTCACCTGTGTGGCCATCACCCTTTGTCTTTGTAGCTCTTTTCACAAATGGACATATATTCTTTTGCTTATTTTTCTCTCTTCTTCCAAATGGCTATAACCTCTATGAGAATGAAAATTTTATCATTTGTGTTTACTGTTGTACCTAAAACAAGGCCTGACACAAGACAGGAGCTCAATACATATAAGGTGGACAAATGCAAGAATGAACCATGTCTTGATTTTCTTCAACATTAATCATCATAGGTTCCATTAAAGCATCAAGTTCTTGAAGGAAGCCTAAATTCTTACCTTTTACTTCCAAAACCTGGGAAGAGGCCTTGAACAGAGAGATAGTGCTCGTTGAGTAGTTTTGGGACTAAACTAAAGACAAGTTGGCAAGATGAGACTCAGGTAAACAGAAAGTCAATTAACAATGCAGTACACCTGGTTATTAACAGGCACCAACCTTCCTCTGAAGTCATTAGAGTGCATTTCAAATTCTGGCTTTGTTGCAACTCAGGGGAGGATTTTAATCTCACTGGGTCTCAATTTTCTCATCAGTAAATTAAAAAGGTAGAGAAGGTGCCCCTCAGACTCTTTTCCCAACTTTAATTACAATGCACTTGCATTTGTTAAAGGAAAACAGGGCTCTGCATTTAAATAACTTTAAATAAACTGGAGGGAAACTTCACAGGTCAACTCCACTCTCTCTACCCTGGGTATGTATAAAGATGAAGGACAAGGAGGAAATCTCTTCCAAGCATCTTTCTGCTTGGTATAATTCTGTGAAAAGTGGAAAAGGGTGAAGTGTAGGATATATTCTAAGCTTTTTGATACACCAGTCCTAATTTGCAAAAGTAGTTGAATCCCTGAACTGATTTAACTTACTGATGTAAACTTTTCAAGGAAATATAGCATTGTGTTAAAAGAAATTCTCCAAGATGATAGGATCTTAAATAGATTCTTAAACCTGCACGCGAGCGACAGATCAGATCACTGTTTCTCCCACTAGTGTTCTAGAGTTCCTAGAGATTTTTGTTGTTTATAAATATGTGCAGGTGTTTGCAAACTCTAGACATCAGCATGACATTGAAGAATTTCCAAACAGAATTTCAGTTCTCCTCTGCCTGAGATGGTTGGATAGGAACAAAAATCACATCTTACAAACAAAAATCTAGGTTCAGCTAGCTCCTTGAAGAAAGCTGTTGATTTAAAGAAAGCTAACAGGTTTGCTGAAGTCTTTGAAATTTGACAGGAGGGACTTGGCAGGCCCTCTGGCTGCAGTTGCATTGCAGAGCAGAGAAGGAGCCAAGGCAGTCCAGAAGCGAAGCAGAATCATCTTGCAAAGGAAAAACCGCCACAGGGGCAGCGCCATACATATATTTATGAAAGCCAGGATAAAAATCCATTTAATGATTATTCCCTCTGAGTACTATGAAAAAGAAATAATCTTGCCAAACCAATTTAAATTCAACTCAGCAGGTGTTATTGAGTACGTAGTCTGGGACACGTATTCGTTTGCAGTGAAAACAAAAATGGATTAGAATTTTTTTAAAAAAGCTAAAGGTCATTGTATAAATGTGACCAATATTTGACTAATTCCTTGTTCCTAGTTATTGCTCCCTTTGGGAACATTCTGCCTTGTTCTCAGGCTCTAATTTTCTTTGCTGCTTTCTGTATTCTTTGAAATATGTGTAACTTTTTTGAAATACACATGACATTTTCTTATATTTTGTTTTGTAAGATCAGTTTCCCCAAAAGAGTTCAAAGCAGGTCTCTTGCCACTTTGGTCTGGAAACTAGAGGTCAGAGACTGTCAGCCTCAGGAGGCATGTTACCTTTACTTAAAGAATGCAGAAGGTTGGGGGTAGAAAGCAGTGAGGGCCATGAAGGTTGGGAGTTGCCTCTGTTCTTGCCTGAGTCCTTTGCCCTCCCTAAGATACTTGTAGAATGTAGTTTAGATGGTCATATCTACTTGTAGGTTTATCAGTGAGCAGAACCTCTTTGTGTGCTATTTAAGACTATCTCTCTTTTGATAAGATGTTCCGTAGAAGATTAGGTATCTATCCCCATTTGTCTATTGTGAAGTTTCCCCTTCTCCTTGAATCTGCAGATCCCTAAAAAAAGAATTAATATGTACGTACAAAGTGTGTGTATATATATATATATGCACATATATACATATATAATGATTTGTTTTCTTTCCATTAATGTGCTTCTTATGATGGAAGACCATATGTAATTCTTTTAGGTAAGATGTTTTGTCCAGAATTATGCTATTATAATATAGCATTTTTATTTTCAGTAATATAGCTTGAATCAATGTCTTCATATATATCTTTGCTATTAATTCATGTTTTATTAGGCACAGATCAGGCATGGGGAGATAGCTATACACACATATGTATTTTCTTTTCTCAGGACTAAAACTTATTTCCCTAAAACTCTGACTGAATATTTAATGAGTCTTCATTTGATCAAATTGAAACCAGGTAAGAAAACAGGCAAAGCAGAGAACTTAACTTACAAATAGGAGTAGCTGGTCCTTTAACTTACAAATAGGAGTTAACTTACAAATTAACTTACAAAAGAACTTAACTTACAAATAGGAGTAGCTGGTCCTTTAAATCCAGCGACTCATCAGGTTTGCTGATCCAGTCCACGCAACCAGTAGCATTGCTACTACTATACTATTTTAAAAAGAGGCAAGAAGAGATTTGTTTCACTTTTAAGAAGACAAAAGAAGCAAAATTCACTAAGGGTATAAGGCACCCCTTTGATTATCTTACCAATCAGTTCAGTCCAAAAAGCTGCATGAGTCCTTAGCCACATGTGTCCACAAAATGGTGAATGTTCCACCTTCAAGTCAGATGAAGAAGCCAAGACGCTCCTCCAAAAAAGTACAGCTATTCACTTCAAGGCAAATGAAGAAACCAAGTTGGTGGCATAAATTCCCCTCTAAAAGGCACAGCTCTGGCATTCTTCCAGCTTCAACTCTGAAGTGGCCCCAAACCAGCAAGACTCACTCAGTACAACAGCAGCAACCACTTCAGACCTTTCACTATGAAAGCAGCAACTCTCCAAATTCTCTTTAGGTATCCAGACAATTCCCAAACTTCTAAGTTTCAAAGTTGAAACAAATTTTCAAGTATTACCATTCCAAGTCAGCTCACACAGGTCACAAGTTTCTTCAACATGCTTCCCAGCGTTCCTCACTGGCCCAGCCTAGGGATGGAAGCCCACAGTGTGACTTCCTTCCCTCTCTGCTGCCACACATGGCAGCGGCAGCTCTGAGGCCTCCAGCCTCCTTGCTGCTCCTCTGCGTGCTCTCTCTCACCTTCCACTTTTTCTTTCTCTCCTCTCCTCCTTAAATCCTCTCACTCTGCTTCTCTCATGAGAAGGCTTGGCTTCCCTTCTCCAAGTCTCCTCCCACTAGGTCACAATGGCTTTCATCTCAATGCAGCATTATTATGTTGGGGGCCATGTTCTCCCAATTTCATCATAGCACCCCAAAATGAGTTGACTGAGAATGAGAACTGGTTTTTAATCTTTGCAACTATTGTTTTGGCATGAAAATTGATTAAATTCTCTAGTTTTCAATTTTTCTTTTCCATGTAATTTATAGGTTATAAAATATAAAAAAATGTAATCTCAGTGACATTACTGAAATCTGTTTGAGCTGTAATTCATAAATATCAGAGAGTCACAGTATAGATGGCTGAGTAGTGACAGACTACTACACTGACCCTATATAAGCATAAACTGAATGTTTACACATGCAAATAAAAAGCTAAAGAATTTTAATAGAGGTCTCAGATTAAGGATGAGTTTGAGGTAGCCTGAGATCAAATACTTAACTGGGTAGTATTTTGCATATTATCAAGTATTAAAGGTAATAAAGATGTCTGCTGGCTAGGTTGAAGACTCCCTAACAAACTGAATTGAATTAATCAAGGCCTCTCTCTATTAGAAGATTGATAGAGGATGGTGCTACTCGTGATTGAATTGAAAACCAAACCAGTCATGTTAAGTATAGGGTTGGTAGCCAGCTTTTCATTATCTGTGAAATAAATGAGCTTATGAAATAAATTGCCACAAACCTGGTAGGTGGATCTCCTCCATTTTGCAACAGGAAATACCCCTACACTAAACATTATGAATAAATGGAATTAAACACTAACCATTGAATTGCACTCTGTGTTCAGAAGTGTGATGGTCACAGCACAAATCAGGAACAGTAGATAGCATCACCTAAAGGCCATCAAACAGAAATAAACACATTTTGAAAGAAGAAACGACCCCAATCTTCCTGCAAAAGTTCAAAACATAACCACCTCCACTAAAATCCTGTCTGTTTTGATGATGTCCTTTGAGAAACTTGTAAGTGGAAAGATAAGGGAGCTGAATTGAGGGGCAAAGAGTAGGTGGTACCAGACAACTCTGGGGATTGACAGAGCCATGTGAGAAATGTTCAAATGGGTGTGACAGGTAGAAGGGGGGTAGTTCCTTAGGAAAGGTACCAGGCTCCCCAATGTGAAGCCAAATCCAGTGTTAGTGGGCGGGGCCCAGCAAATAACACTGCCTAACAAGGGAAAACCAGGTCTTTAAACCCACCACTACCAGGTCCATCCACCTGCCTGTCAGTGCAAAATCAGAAACAGGATTTATTAGTGAGAAGAATAAAGAACCAAGAGTCCCCAGGGCTGACTCACCCCAGTCCAATGAACCAAACAATACGAAACAGGTCAACACCAAGTCCAGGTTTCCAACAAGTCCCTCTCATAAGGGACACACAGTATTGAGTCTTATTTCCAAGTCCCAAGCGATCTCAGAGCACCGTATCGCCAACTTTTAGCTTTTCCCAGTTTTTCCAGCTTTTCCAAACCTTTCCAACAAATACAAATGAGCATTTCCAGGTTCTCTGGGATCCGGTCAGTCCCCATGGACCAAAATCCTGTGACTTCTCTCTGTCCAACTGGGCCTGGAACTGTGCACCCCTTGATGACTGGTCCCATCTCCTCTCTGGTCTGCAAGTGTGTCATTCTCCCTGCATGTGCTCTTATGGTCTCTCTCATCCCTTGTTCTTCTCCTGCCTGTGCTCTTGTCTCGCAAGGCTTTGCTCCTCACTCCACATGCTTTGTTAAGTCTCTACTCACAGTGGTATCTTCCTCTAGCTCAGCTGCATCTTCTCACACCCTCACACCAATAACACTTGAGCTCTGCACGTGCAGGATGCTGGCTGCCCACATATCTGTACCTAGAGTGTTTTCACCAGCTCTTCTCTAAGATGGAAGGTTGGAGGTTTTCAACTCTCAAGAATCCTGCTGTTCTGTGGACAGAATAAGTAGGATTTGGATGGAAATGTACTCTTGCAGGTGACTCACTACTTATTCCCAGCTAAGTAAGTGCTAGCTGATGGAAAGATGTAATGCACTCGACCTCGGATTTCACTCTCTGGGATGGATCATGACGCCCCATCTTCTCAAGTATTTGACCAGTGAATGTCTGCAGAAGACACCTTGGATATACTGTTTTATGCTTCTATGCCAAAGCAAATGAACTCTCAAAGAAGGGCAATTCACTTCTGTTTATATGATTGTACAGTAAATGAATTTTTCAGGGTTTTTACCCTTTTGTCATTAGCTTATATGAGTATGACCTATGATGTTATCCCCCCACTCCCCATGATTGTACATACCTGGTCCAGTGGGTGTCAGAATCCATAAGTGGGCTCAGGTGGGCCTAGAAGGTAGAGATAGAAATAAAGGGGCTGTGTCATCTCAGGGGCAGGGCAGAGAGAGCAAGGGAGGACACAGCACATGAGGAAAAAGGAGAGAGAGCTTGAGAGAGAAACTTAAGGGTTATTTCTTCACTGTTCATTATTAAAGTTCTACAAAGATAATTTTAAGAGCTCCAGCATTCCTTGTCTGCAATAACTGATGATGAACTTGATTGGGATGGTTACCTCACAATGGTGCAAGCTGTTTTTCAATAAAACCTCTCCCTGAGATACAGAGCAGGGATGTTCCTCCCTCCCCTTTACATTGGTGATGCAGATGAATTGGGACTACACCATATTGCCCTGGTGTACTCTGAGCAGAGGAAATCATGCGAGAAGACAGACGGGAATGGAGAGAGGCAGCATGGGCCTCTGGGAGGAAGGTGTGTGGCCTGGAGCAGGAAGTGGTGCAGGCCACCATAAGGCCCTGTCCCAGAGCAGGGGCAGGCTGGGTAGAGAAGGAGAAGCTTTGAGCTTCTGGCCTGGATAGGTAATGGCTGCAAGTGGCTGGGTGCCTGGAGAAGCATGTTGGAGAAACCTGGAAACTGTGTATGTTGACTTCGTATCTGTATTATCTGGAAAAGCTGGAGATTTGTGTAAACTGACTGCATTTGTTGGAGAAGTTTGGAAAACTTGGAAACCTAGACTTTGTGTTGATTCCTGTTTCACATTGTTGGGTTTGGAATCCTCACAGTTTGGAGCTGGGACAGACATGGAAAGAGAAGTGGAAGTGCCATGTTCTTGGACACACTGTGGCTGGAAACACGTTCAACTTTGTTTGCAACTGAGACTGAACTGTGGTAAGACAGCCGTGGGCCATAGTTGTCTAATAATGTCGCTTGTTTACTCTTTGTAAATAAATCCTGTTTTTGGTTTGCCTTTAAAAACCTGGTTTGCTTTGAAAAGAGTGCTAGTGGGTGAGCTTGTGACAGGCAAGCAGAATTTCAAAATTGACAGTTTTTTTCCCTTTTCTTTGACTTGGAAGCTTGAGGGTTTTTTGCCCCTTTTGCACCCAATTTCAGACTAAGGAAACAGATTTGTCTGGCCCAACAGTATGAGATACTAGAAGATGCAACTATTCCTCTCTCCACAATCTTCAACCGTTTTGTCCATGTGTAAGCCAAATGACAATCAAAAGATCCTTTAAAATAAGTTGACATCTTGGGTTCAACTGTATATTAAAATTTGGAGGTGTTTTGTCAAGTATTTCAGTCAATTACCATGGAAGCTGATAGGTTAATAATCAAACGAAACCCCTTTATCAGTATATGAAATATATAGTATCAGCTACAATGAACAAATAACCAAGAATAGGAAAGATGAAACAGTATAGTGAACTTTGTAGTACAATTCTAAGTTCCATTTCGTGGCAGGTAACTTATGACCTTATTGTCTTCTGGTGCAGAACATTTTTAAAATATAATTTCATTGATCTATAATACTACATACATTTCAAGAGATCAGATCCACAATTCTATATCTACATAAACCTCATTTTACTGAGGGGGTGAACATTTGTAAAATATTAAAAATGTATATATAATATATAAGTCAAATAAGCATCTTTTGGGAAAGTTAATATACCTGGCTCTTGGTTTTGTTTTAAGTGCAATACAAGGGTATAAGAATGATTTCCTACCAATGCAGTTGGGGCTGTGGAAGCTTAAGGGTGTGTTTTCCTGGAAGATGTAAGGGAAAATCAGGGATAAGAGGATAGGAAAACTTAGAATAACAGTGCTCAGATTTTTGTGATCTGAATTCTTAGAATATTTTTGAGTTGGGGGAGGGTTCAAATTAAGGGAACACAATCTCTGACAAAGTACAGTTTAATTTCCATAGTTATGTTAGAATAGATTAAACCATGCATGATCTCAAACAATAGTTCCAACAAAGGTGAGGGATTGTTCCCCTCCCTACCACTACTGACTTCCTGTCTCTCCTGCCAGCATTGCTGGAACACCTATCATGTGTGAAATGCTGGGAAGATCAACTTCTTCATTTGCATCAGTCACTTGTAAGAGTTGCTTTTTCTCAACTAGCTTGGATTTTACTCTAAATCTGCTTAAAAATATTTTTAAATTGTTTTATTTTAAAATAGGTACTTCACAAAAAATAGTTGAAAAAATATTTTGACTGAATTCACAAATAAATGTGTGTTTTTAGTGTTTCTCAAAACATGGTTCACATATACACAGTATTAACATGTTCTGGGGACATGTTAATAATGTCAGTTCCTGGGTGGCATCTCTACTTCTGAACCAGAATTTCTGAAGGTGGTGAGTGGGGCTAGCACTCTGCTTTAATAAAGACATCTAGATGATTCTGACACAAACTTTTCCAAGAAACTCTGATCTAAAAGGAACCATAAGATCACATACTTTTTTGTAAGCCTAATGAATAGTTTGAAATTTCAAAAATGAGAAGAAAGTATGGTGGTTAGAACAGAGTAGGCAAATAAAGGTCAAAGTTTTATTCATCGTGAAATTGAAAATACTGCCATCTGATAATCATTCACATGGTCAGATTGCAAGGGGAATGTGAAGTGCTCGGAAACAAAAATCTATAATGATTTTTTTTTATTTCAAAAGGCGTTGGCTGTCTATGGCCATACCACCCTGAAAGTGCCTGATCTTGTCAAAAGATGTTGGCTGGCATTTCCATGATATTGGACGTTTTTGTACCATTGACAGAAGAGTTTCAACAGAATAGTTGAAACCACTGCAGAGGCGAGAGTTTCTGTTAAAAACATTGAACTCCAGCACATATTAAATTAAATACACTGGGACTTTCAGTTGTTCAAGCTATTCTTTTACAAATTATCTGTGGAAAGCATGTTTTGTTCACTTGTTTTTTAATTTCCAAATTGATCCTGGACTGTCACTTCTGTAAAATGCAACTAAATGAATAACTAGAAAAATGGGGCAAAAAGATGAACAAAAACCCAAGCACTAGTTTTGACTATTAGAGCAAAAAGATCTTAAATTGTTAAAGTGACAAATTCTGTTGTTAAACACCGACTCTCATTTTCTGAACTGACTTGGTGGGGTGGTGAACTGGTAAACAATTCAAGATGGGTTTAGTCCCAGGGACACATTTGAAGTAGCTTCAGTTAAGCTACTTCTCTAGGGTCATCACTAGTAAACCAGGTGAATACACCTTAGGTAAAAGAGAGCACTAGAGTCTGGGCTGGCATTTTAACCGGGTCTTTTCCCTGGTTCCTTAATTTTCCTACCTGTAAAATGGGGATATGTAAAATCTTCTCATAGGAATTTGGTGATTGAGAATGTATACTTTCAATAAAAGACTATGGAAACATCTACTAGTAGGGAAATGAAGACACTTGGAGGAAGAAGCACATTGAAATACGATAACATCAGGGCATTATAATTATAAATGTCCTATTAAATTAATTGTGCTGATGCTGCAGGAAGAAGGATAGGAAGACAAAGGATGATGGTTCTGCACCAAGTTTTTGTGTTCCTCTGAATTCATATGCCAGAGTCCTAATCTGCCCTGTGATGGTATTTGAGATGGGGCCTTTGAACAATAATGAGGGTTAAATGATATCATGAGAGTGGGAAAACCAAAATTTCTCTCTCCCTTCTCCATCTTTTCCTACTTCTCTCCCTTCTCTTCCCCCTTTCTTTTCTTCCCTGCCTCTCCTCTTTGCTTCCTTTCCCACCTCCACCTTCACCTCCCACCTCCATTCCACATGAGAACACAGCAAGAAGGTGACTTTAGATCAAAAAAGGATTCTCACTGGAAGCTGACCCTGCTCATACCCTCATCTCAGAGTCTCATCCTCCAGAACTGTGAAAAGCCAATTCTGTTGTTTAAATTCCCACTCTGCTATTTTGTTAGTATGACCTGAGCTGATTAGTGGTGGTAGTGAGTGAGATCCTTGAAAACAAGTTTTGGGGTAGATTGGCTTTAAGGCCACTGACAAGACCCTTCAATGTCTGTAAAAGTGTTTGGTTGAGAAAGGTTATCCAGGGTGTTTTGGAAGCTTCAGGATTATAAAGTTTACTGAATGATACAGCATCTATTTTTCTTTTCTTTTAAAAAATAATTTTGGGGAAGGGTAATCTTTTAAAAATTGAATTTTGGCTGGATCAATTTTTATATACAACACTGTAAGTTTCAGGTGTATGGTTTCACACCCTCCCAGCTGTAAAAACCACAACACTTTCATCGCCAAAGGTCTAGTTTCTAGCTACCACCATCCAACACCTCTACCCAACCCTCTCCTATACTCCTTCCCCTCTGTAACCTCAGTTCTTCTGTCAGAAACTAAGAGTTTATTTTATTTACTAATTTGCTTTTTTAAATATATTCCACACACGAGTATTTGTCTCTTTCTGACTAACTGCACTTAATTCCTTTAGGTTCTATCCATGTTGTCGAAAATGGCAAGACTTCACCTTTGTTTTATTATATATATCTGAGTAGTATTTCACTGTATATATATATATATATATATATATATATATATATATATATATATATACTACATCTCAGTTTCTATTAGTGATTTCCAAGACTTAAAAAGCATCAGGCACAGTTTTTACTACTTGGGATCCAAGTATAGAATCTTATTGTTGCATTAACAAAGTGCCATATACTGGCTTGCTTATGACAAAGAAATTTATTCCCAGTAGTTATGGGGGCTGTTTTTGGTTAGGATGCGCACAGAATGGGGTTCTAGTAAGAACTCTCCATGGGGTTACTGATTTATATCCTCACAAGTTGAAAAGAGGTTGCTCTACCTTATGACCTAATCAATGCCAAAACTTCCATTTTTCTGACCTTGTTTTCTTTCCTTTTTTTGGGGGGGGAGGGCGGGGCAGAGACACAGACATTCAGTCCATACCACGTACTCTTCTGTTTTCTTACCCATATGAGCTTCAAGTCTATGGATATAGGAATGGAGAGAGGGAGAGGAAGCCAGATAATAGCATAATAACCAGGTGAGTTACCTAATATGCTAAAGGTGACAAGTGTTGAGAAATAAGTGAGCAGGACTGGGGATAGGTATTGGGGAGCAGAGGCAGATCAGTGTTAATTAGGTGATTGTGTAACAGTCTTGGCAAAGAAGGTCTCCTCTGGGCAAAGATGTGAAGGAAGTAAAGTAGCTATCTTGTATATATCTGAGGGTAGAAATTTATAGACAGAAGCAGAGTTGTATTTATTGATGGTTGAAGCTCAATTATGCTTCTCATTTTCTGCCTCCTCATGTATGAACTAAATTTACATGGGTTTTACCTCAGTGACTATTGCTGACCACAATAATTAGTTTTACCTTAGTGACTATTGCTCTTCCTTCTTCTCCTTTGTCTTGTTTCTAAATGGAGGTTCTCCATGTATGGTCTTGGTGGCTTCAGCAGCCCCTGGGACTTGTGAGAAAGATAGTTGGTCAGCCACTTCCCCATCCGGTGGACTTCCATCTCCTCTGAGGGTGAGGTACTAAGATTGTGTTTTAACTCATCCTCCAGGGCATTCAACATTTGCTTAAGTGTGAAACTCAGTGGTCTAAGGCAAAGGACTGTGGACCATGGTCCAGGACCATGTTAGCCTATGCCTAACAGTGTATAATGGTTGCAGAGAATCTTTTTGTATATTTTAAAATATTTTTTTCAAAGGAAAAATACCATATTATGATATATAAAAATTATCAAAAACTCATTTTTCAATGTCTCCCTGAAAATGGTCATATTTATTCATTCACAGATCACCTCTGGTTGTTCCTACCCTTTTAAAATAGAGGTAGTTGCTTCAGAGATCAAATGGCCCTCTTCCTTTCCCAACTAAAAATTTATCATCTCACTCTTTAGGCAGTTTGCTAAGCCTTCTGTGAATTCTTTGTTCCTCTTTCCTCTTTCTCCATCTCCACCACCCTCTTCCTTCTACCCAATGGAAGCCATCTTGTCTCCTCTTTACTGGTAGAATTAAGGGAGGAAGAGCTTATTCACCTTGGTTTTGGCATAATGCTTTGCAGAGAGGCAAAGTGGTAATTTCCATATGCAAACCAGGTTTACAGTATCTGTCCTGAGATCATTATTCCCTTAGAGTTTGCATTCACATTTTTGTTTCAAAGTCTGGGCATATATTTACTTAGCATTTGCTTACAGTTTTGGCGGAAAAGGTTGTGTTGTGTAGCATAAAATGGACCTGCTTCTCTTACTCCTAACTTGGGGAGTTTAGCTTGTCCTTGACTACAAATTGTTGAAGTGAATATTTGTGGTTTAGGAGCAAGACATTTGTCATTCCAGATGAGATTACAGGTCTGTCAGCTTCAGACTCACACTTCCTAAAAATGATCTTCTCCTTATATTTCATGTAAAATGAAATACAAAGATATATGTGTATATATACATATAAAGACATATGTGTATATGTCACAAATGGGAGCTGTGAGTATCCTGGTACCACCTATGGTTTTGTTTTGTTTTGCTTTTTCCATAAAAAATTTATTTTTTGTATACATACCTTTGCAAAGTTATTGTTCCCCTTAGGTATGGTCCTCCCCACTCCCCTTCTCCTACTGCTCCACTCTGGTCACTCCAGGTGGCTCATCTGCGCATGTCAGAAAACCTTCCACAGAGAAGGTGTGTGGAGTGGTTCTCTAGGCTTCTTCATTGTGTCGTTTTCTGTGGTGGAGGAACAATCTTTTTCTGCAGACCCTTATAATCTTTGGTTTCAGTGTTTCCTTCTTTCTTATTGGCTGACTCTTCCATTTATTCTGATGTCTGTTCCATGGTGTTGCTTCTTAGCCTTATAGTTCTGGCATCCGGCTTTGGGAGATCATCTCACAGCCATTGGCAGTGAGTACATTCCCAAGTGGGGACAGGCCTCAGCAGATGGTTGGTTTAGCTCATCCTGTCTTTCATGGTTTGCAGTTCACCTTGGTGCTGCTACCACCTCTCTATGGCTTTCCTCCCCCATTGGGAAAGGGGGACTCCTTGCTGTCATTGAAAGAGACAGGCATGCCTCTTTCAGGCAGACAACGAGACAGGCATCGAGACAGGCATGTTAGTCCCTAGTACTAGAAATGTAGGTGTTGCCCCATGACATGTCTTCACGCTGGTGATTTCACAGACTGATATTTTGTGGTTCCAACCATGTTCTTTTTGGGTAGGTAATAGGTGTGTTCAGGGCCTTTATTTCTCTCTCTCCTTCAGAACATTTGCAACTGGATTGTTGTTTTTCTTGTTCTTAATGAGGACTGACTGAGGTGGGAGTGAACCAGAAGGTGACCCCCCCAACCCCCTGCCCTTGCCCATAATACAGTCTCCCCCACCTCCTGAACCAAGAGAAGGCAGGGGCAGAGTCCTGGAGTTGCAGTGGGGCTGCCAGGTCATTCCAACAACCCTAAGATATCAGGCCTCACCTGCTCCCCTCCCATGACCCTCCGCTCAAGAGAGCAGGGGCCTCTGAGACCTCCCCTTCAAGTTGTAGTACCTGATAATGGTTCTATTCTTTGGCTCTGCACAGCAACCGCCAAGTTTTTCTCTGAGGCAGGATGCTTATTTGCTTAACATTAACATAATGGAGCACTGAAACTGTGATTTGTGTTAAAATTAATCTTTTAAATCACTTAGTAATGTGCTGCAGCATCCAATTGTACGTGAATGACTTCAGTGAACTCCTCTTAACATGAAGAAGAATATTTTGTTTTTGTTTTAATTTCACATTAATTTAATTTTGTGAGCATCTGAGATTGACATAATTTTACTTTACTTTTCCCTGGGGAGATGTGATTGAATTGTCAATTCCCTCCAAGGATCTGGTCTTTTATATTTGTGTGGTCTGTTTTGTCACCTCACTATTCAATTCTAACAGGACCAATTGGACTATGATTTGGTGTACCTATGGAAATGGAGTGTGTGTGCACATATGCCTTCTTACTAGGAGGGAAGAACTGGTTCCATACTCCACAATACTGAGTGTAGGAAGAACATCATGAAAATTTTAGATGGTAGCTAATACAAAGGAGGTCTCTATTTCAATGAAACTCATGGCTGATTATTAAAAAAAATTATAACATGGATGGACCTAGAAGAAATTATTAGCAGAAAAAAATCAGAAAGAAAAATACAGAAACCAAATGGTTTCACTAATATATGGGATATAGGAAAAACAAACAAAAGGCCAGAAGAAAAGTGAAAAAAGCTAGCAACCAAACTATAGTACACAACTGGGGGGAGGAGTGGATGGGTTGAAGCAGTCAGGAAGGGAGTGGTGGTTTTCTCCTCAGGGAAGAGAATAAGGCAACATTATGTAAAAATAAAAAGGGAAAGCATGTAGAATTTGGAGAGAAAAAACTACTTTAGGACTGAGACTCAGTTTAAACACTTGATTTTTTGCAAGTTTTGTTATAAATATTTTCCAGATATATAAGCATTGAACAGTTCAATGAACATTATATCTATGTCTATCTCCATCTATTTTCCACCTGTCTAGCCATACTCTGTTCATTTATCTCCTTCTCTTGGATTCAGTCTTCCTATTTCATTTACCTACCTACCTACCCATCTGTTCGTCCGTCCGTCCATTCGTCTGTCTGTCCGTCCCCATTTCTCCTTTTGGATACCTTTGAAAATAAATATATATTCATGAGATTCATAAATACTTATTATATAGTCCTTCAGAATAACGACATATCATTATTAAAGCTTATAGTCATTAGCAATAATTCCTTAATGTTTTTGAATATTCATATTTATTGAGTCTTTAATTCAGTTATATTATTTTGAGAAGTTGTTTTATTTGAAAAATGTGCCTCTTTGCTGCTCATATTTTAAAATCTTTTAAGCAATGTCTGTTAAAAATCTTAAGTAAAAAATAAATAAAAATCTATTTAATATACTTATTATCTACATCGTGTCTAGTAATTCTAATATCTAAACTTTTCATATCTTTTTTTTGATGATTCTCATTAAAGTTATGTTTCCTTAGTTTTGAATAAGAGTGTCTCATTTTTCAGGGAAATTTACGAGTGGGAATTCTTTAGATGTGTTTTGAACATGGAATCCTCCAGAGAGGATATGGTCTTATTTCTCCTTGTCATAAAACTGATATTACTTTAAGCCAATTCTTTGTTCAGTTGCCAGATCACATTGGTAGTTGACATTTAAACTATGAAAGGGGCAGACTGACCTACTATTGCAGACTCTTAAAAAATGTTTCTTTTTCATTCATCTGACACCAAGTTTGAGATGTGTTTCATTTGGTCTCATTTTGTGCATGAATATGTTTTATTTACTTTTGGATCTCAGCATTAGGTAAAGTATCTCCTATGGATCAGGGTTGGACTTTATCACCTCCCTGTGTTCAGCACAAAACCCTCAGAATGTAGCCAGTTTTGTTCTATGAGGTACCACCTCACACCAGTAAGAATTCTTCATATGAAAAAAGGGGGCAAGAATGAATGCTGGTGAGGATGTGGAGAAAAAGAAGCACTTTTATACTACCTTTGGGAATGCAATCTGGTACAGCCACTGTGGAAAGCTTTGTGGATGACCCTTAAGCTAGTGAAAACAGAACTACCATTCGATCCAGCAATTCACTACTGGGAATTGGCACAAGAGATACCAAAATACTATTTGAAAAGGATACATGTACCCTGATGTTTATAGCAGCACTACTTACACTAGCTAGTATTTGAAAATACTAGTTAATATTTGGAAATTCCCCAAAACAGAGAAATGGCTCAAAAAGTAGTGATATATTTACACAATGGAATATTATTCAGGGATCAAAAAGGTTAACTTATGTCACTCACCGCAACATGAATGGAGTTAGAAGGTATCATGCTAGTGGAAATCAGTCAAAAAGAAAATGAGAAATACCAGATGGTCTCGCTGATATGAGTGGCATAGGGAAAACAAACAAAGGGTCAAGAAAAAACTAAAACTAACAAGTAGAACTAAAGCATGCAGCAAGGGAGAGGGAGAGGTACATGGAGGGAGAAGTCAGGGGAGGGATGCACGCAAGGTATCAAGAGCTTGGTTCATGGGTGATATGGTGGTGGGAGAACCTTGGGGAATAGAATGATCTAATAATAATAATAAATACCTAGCACTGTCAAAAAAACAAAAACAAAAAAGAATGTATCTAGTTTTGTACTGGCTTGCTTTTCAGATTTCCAGGTTCCTTTCTGGGGGACACTTATGGTATCTGACCATACTGCCAGAGAAGTATCCCATAAATTATTACTATTAGGAGAATAATCAGGAAGATGGCAAAATGTCTTGTAGGGAAAGACAATTTCAAATTCAAGTTTACTGTCTTGAAAATCCGGAATAATGTTATAAAGATGCCAATGTAAAGATTTTCTATATTAATGTTACAAAAAATGCTAAACAATCTTTGTCTTCATGTAACTATGCTCAGTTCTTTTGCAGTGATGGAGATTATACATTGTTCAAAAAGGAATGTTTTGCTTATTTCAAACCAGGAAGCTAAACCATCACTCAACCAATAATCAGAAGATAGGGTTTCTTTTTTTTCTGTTTTTATCTAGTCTTATTTGTTTCTTTATATTCTGCATGAGAGTCAAATCATCCTGTATTTGTCTTTTTCTTTCTGACTGATTTTGCTTAAAATAATTCATTCTAGTTCCACCCATGTTGTTGCAAATGACATGATTTAATGTTTTTTTTCTTCTTTTTTAATAGTTGAGAAGTATTTTACTGTGTATATGATGTGGTTTATGATCTTCATCTTTAGAGAAAGAAAATATTTCTATTGATCCACGAAAGGAAAGTGAAAGAAGGAGGCGATTTATGGTTGTGATCTTTAGGCTCTGTATGATGCCAGGTATTTGGCAACAAGTAGCCAAGGTATATTTGATTGACTATTGCCATCAACCAATGAAAACTAGCAAGTTGTTGGAAGGTAGAATAATAAGTCTGGTAGTTAAACATATCTTCACATTTTATATGTTTTTTTTTTTTTGGTTTATCAATAAAATCCAAACATTTGCAATTTTATATTCACATTCATTTATATTTGTATTAATTATTCATATTAATATATTCAAATAAGGAAAGGGAACATTAGGAGAGATTTCCAAGTCCATTTCCCTCAGCGTGATTCCGTAGGGACAACAGGAGCACATGAATGAACTATTAGCTTTATATTTTTTATTATCATGTCTATTTTGGTCTCTTGCAGACAACTCCATCCACATTCAGACTAAAATGTTGGGTCTGAAAATAACCTAATTTTTTCTTTGAGGATGGAGGAAGATTATTGGCAGACATAACCACTTAAGATCAGGTCCCTGGATATGGATTCTGTGGATCTCTTAATTTTCACAAAAGTCTTCAGATAGAGAGGCTATGTTTCCAAAGTGAGATAATTTTACACTTCAGAAAAATTGGTAACATGACAGCCACTTCCTCTTTCTCTTTAAGAGTGCTGTTGGAAAGCACTTGACTGAGACAGAAGAGGTATTCCTTTTTAACATTTTAAAAAAATTGATTACATGTATGAGAGAGAGACGTGAGAGAGAGAAAGAGAGTATCATTGTATACCCCGAGCTTCTCCCACCAACATGTCACCCTGAAGACAGAGGGCCTTCTGGTGTAGGGGCTGCTGCAGGTGCCCTGGACCTCCATATAATTCTTTACTTCTACCTGTCCATCTTGATCTAGAGCCTCATCTCAAGGCAGCACTGCCTTTGCATTCTGGTTGAATTCTAACCAATTCAAATAATGCCTTCATCTTTATCTACTCATGTCCACTTGTGTGTGGGGATATGTTAATCCCTCCCCTGCAGCCCTGCCCAAAGCCATGAAGTTCAAGTTTCCTTTTTTCACAACGTAGTCATCGACTCCATGATGGCCTGTCAGAAAAAGTTCAAACTGTTATTTTAAGTCTATTCACAATCTGGCCCTAATTCCTCATCCAACTTCATCTGTGTCTTACAATTCACTGATAGGAACTCTGTTATATTTAGGTTCATTTATCATTTCTCTGCAAAAGCATCATACTGTAAACATCAAAGCCAATAGAAATTACTTTTGTAAGGAACCGCAAGGGGAAGTGTAAACAAGTGTAAGTGTAAACATCAATGAATATGACTTATTTAAAGATTAATTAATTAATTTATTATTTAAAGAAACTTATTTAAATATTTAATAATTGATTCCACAAAATCTTGGCATAATCTTTCATCTAGTTAGCTCTTTAGATAAGGAAGGTGATGCGTGACCAAATCAGCCCACCTGAAGAAAAAGACTGAATTGTAGGAAGTGTCTCCATCGTATCATCCTTGCTCCAACTTTTCTTTCTCTCCCCCTTTCTTTTGAATGTACTGCACTACTGTTTATTATAGAAATTGTCTGCAGTCCTATGGTCCTGTATACTTGCCATCCTTGCAACAGCTGGGTTTGTTTTGAATGATGTTCCATTGTTCATCATGCAAGCACAGCATCACTTTGAACATGATTTTCAAGCTGATGACTATTTTGAGGGTTTATTATGCATGGGTAGTTTTATCTAGAAGCACATTCCTTTGTCAGTGATATGGCAGCTTCCTATATTCAAATTTATTTCCAATTCAAGAATTCTAACCCCTAGAGTCCTTTATTCTTAAGGACTTTGTGATCAAATCAATTCTTTCTTTATTCTTAAGGACTTTGTGATCAAATCTATTCTTCTGTATTAAAATATCTAGTTATGTGTTTTAAATCTTCTTTCTTTTAACTTTATTTTTGGGATATATTTTATGGCATATGTAATGGAGTAATATATTGGTTCATGTTATTTGTACCAAAATAAAGGCACATAACCTGAGGATGAACATACATTTATAATGAGGAGTGTATGATGAGTTGATCTTGAAGTCTGGAAACCATTTTTTATAACCATGGATTTGACTTTCAAACAAGTTTTACTTTATGTGATGATTTTCTTTCAAATAGCTTTATTGAGGTATATTTTATATTTCATAAAACTTACTCATTTTTACAATTGAATAATTTTTGGTAAATCTGCGAGTTGTTTGACTATCTGTATATTTACAGAATATTTTTACTATCCCCTGAATCCCGTATGTCCATTTGCAGATACCCCCTGTTGCTACTCTCAGCCCCAGGCAACTAATGATCTACTTTCTATCTCTATAGATTGACTTTTTCTAGGTTTTGCATAGAAATGGAATCACACACTATGTGGTCTTTTGTGACTGACTGCATTGACTGTGCTTTTGCTTTTGAGATTCACCCTTCTTGCAGTAAAGTATATGCGTCTTTCATATATGTTGCAGCTCGTCATTCCACTGTATGGCAACCCCACATTTTGTTTATTCATTTGCTGATTAGTGGTCATTTGGTTCTGTTATTTGGCTGTTATGAATGATGCAGCTATGACCATCATGTAGACTCAAGTTTTTATGTTTCGGATAATTTCTGAAGGGAAAATTGCTGCATGTAATTTCAAATTTAACTTTTTAAGTAACAGCCAATCTGTTTTCTAGCTTGGTTAGACCATATTACATCCTCCAGCAAGGTATGAAGATTCCAGCATTTTCATACCTTCTGTATCAATGATCACCATAATAAGACAAGTTACCATTTATTCTCATATACAGTCTCAAAAATTATTTTTCTTGTTATGAGGTTATTTAAGATCTACTTTCTGTTATATAATTGTGTTAATAATGATAATCACTGTGCTGGATATTACATCTCCATGATTTACTTATTTTATAATTAAAAGTTTGCACCTTTTGACCAATTTCCTTCCCTCAATCCTTGCCTCTGATAACCACCATCTATACTGATGAACTTGTTTCTGTTTTTGACAAACTTAAATGTCTTTTCAAAATAGGACTTGCCATTTTTTTTAAACATCAACCTAACCTAAAAATTTGTTACCAAATGGTAACTGTGAGCATTTGATTTTGTGGACTTATGAGAGAAAACATCAAATTTTCTTTACACTTAAATCTATGAAATCATTATAAGCCTTTAGAATTTTAGCCACCATCATGGAAACAACCTTATCATGTTATCATGCAGTCTTTATTTTTCTTTCTTTGACTTATTCCATATGGTGTTATGCCTAGTTTGATCCAAGTTATTACAAATGCTAAGATTTTATTCTTTTTTATTGGTAAATAACATTCCATTTTATTTACATAGTCATGTAATGCATAATGGCATTTTGATCAACAATGGAACTGCTATGTGACAGTGATTCCTATACTTAGCTCAGCTGTATAGTGGACTATATGATCCAGGTTTGTGTAAATATACAAATAGTTGGCATATAGTTGGATCATATGTTAGCAAGGTAACACAATTTCCTAATGATGAGTTTCTTGGAATGTATCCCTGTTATTTAGTTATGCATGGCAGTATAACACAACTAATTTCATTCCTCTAGCAGTGGATACTGAACTTGCTTACCACTCTCGACCATTATAAATAATACTACCATAAATATGGGGATGCATGTATCTTTTGAATTAGTGTTTTCATTTTCCTTGTTTAAGTAGCCAGAAGTGGAATTCCTGGATCATATGGTATAGATCACCTTATGTAATCACATGATTACATATCATCAGTAATGCATGAGGGTCCTCTTTTCTTCACATCATCACTACATATATTTATATATTGTATTTTTGATGATAGCCATTATGATAGGTATGATGGGTATGTGGTGATATTTCTGTTGTTTTGATTTACATTTTTCTGATGATGAGTGAACTTGAACATCTTTCCATATCCCTATTGACTGCCTTTGTCTTCTTTGGAAAAACATCTATTTTGTGTTTATGTTAATGAGTTATATAATTTCCTCTCATCTTTTGGATACCAACCTCTGATGATATATAGGATTTGCAAATATTTTCTCCCATTCATATGCTAACTTTTCATTTTCCAGGTGATTTCCTTTGCAGAAGCACTGTGGTTTGATGCCCTCCCAATGATTAAATTTTTATGTCTTCTCCAATAACTGTGAACCCTCCATTGGGATTGGGATATGTTTTATATTTATTTGAACCCCCAATGCCTACCTGGCACATGATAAGTTTGTTCCAATAATGGTGGTTAAAATTCCAAAGACTTACTGTAAAGAAAATTTGATGCTTTATTTTCATAAGTCCCCAAACTGAAATGCTCACAGTTACCATTTGTTAACATAAATTTGTAAGTGTGTTTAATAGAAAGGACAGACCTTATTTTGAAAAGACATATATCTAAGTTTGTCAAAAATATAATCTCTGAATAGGTCATGTAAATTCATTTATTAATGGGTTTAACATGCAAAAATGTCAGAATAACACCATAATACATGTATTACAGACCCATCTGCCCCTTGCCTAGGTGTTCTGAAAAACAAATTGTTCATTTATTTAATAATTTATTTATATATAAATTTTACATCTTTGTAATCCCCGGGGGGTTCACCCACCACCTTCCCTCCCTGACCGTTCTCACCCTCTCCCACCCCTACACCCCTGAGTTGTGTACTTCAGTTTGGTTGTTAGCTTGTTTTGACTTTTCCTCATGCTTTTTGTGAAAAACAAGTTGTTTAAAAATCAGCAGAATACCCGGGATTTGTTCCTCTATCAATCTGGTGCCACGTGGGTCTTCTGCAAGAGATTCTGCAACCTTCTATTTAGTCTTAAGTTTTCCACAGTGTACTGTGGTGCAGCCAGAGCTATATTTCCAAATGTTTCCCTGCTGAGTCTGCATAGCTTCTCAAAACTCTTAATAGACGCCTCCTTGCTCTGTGAATAAGCTCTACATGCTCTTACATGGTCTGAAAGGGAACTGGCATGACAACCCCATCCATGTCCCATTCTGAGCCTCCTCCTCACCCCCGCAACTTTATCTCTGTAATTGCTATTGCTACCCCCCCATTCCAACTTTAGTAACTAACTCCCACTTATCCTTCTCAGCCCACATTGGATACAGCTCCTTCTAGACACTGACATAAAAACTTCATCATTTTTGTCAGAGCACATTTCCCATTTATTATAATTTCCTCTCTCTTCATTCAGTTTCTCTGCTACTTGAGGGTAAAGACCAAGTGGAGAATACACTGGTGTATTCTTAGTAACCGGAGCATTTAGTTACAGAGAAATACCTCCAAAAGATTGCACAGTGTGAATGAATTGCAAATGAATGAGTGTCTAAGGGGTTCTCCAGCATGATCTTTGGGAATGACATGATGGGGAAGCATCAGGAAGCCTGGGTGGGTGGAGTAAAAAAAAAATCCCTTTATATCTGCACACAAAATTAATAACTAGTTTTCATTCCTATTCTCTTTTGGGTTTGAAGATTGGGAAACATTCCATCTATTTTCTGGTACCAGGTTTACTGGAGATGCTCAAGGAGATAAAATCTGGATAGAAGAATCTAGATGGAATCATCCCTATGTTGTCTGATAGGTCTTGTCATTGGCTGATTACAGTGCCCTTGTTACCCCCAACCTTGTCCCAAGTAATGGGAAATATCTACCTAGAACAACAGTTTCTGTGATTTGCAAAGTGCTGGTTTTTAAATCAGACTATGAACTTCCTGCTGACCTGAAGAAACTGAGGGTTGGGATAGTAGAGATCTGTTATGCCAAACTATGACTTCACCTCTAATTTTAAAGGAGTCAGTCATCTGTAGGGTCGTAAAATGTGCTAAATTTCAGTTGGGAAGTGTATGCTGAAAATTTAAAGTGACTTCTAAAACTTTGACCTTAGGTGAGCTCTGACCATCCTGTGCTGATGACCTGAGCTCCAGATGCAAGCTCTGAGGGTGTCAAGGAAAGAGAACTGAAGAGCTAAATGTTTTCTGTCCTTCCTTACGTCCCTTGCTTAAGCAGGATCAGACCTCTTTCATGAGTGTGTCAGGTAATTTTTCCAAGTTCCAGGGAAAGTAAAGTCCGGCCTTCTTTGCTGCTTTTTCAAGTTGTCTCTTATGGGCATGGAATTAATGTAATATTTTAGCATTTCATTTGGCATAGTTGAAGAATGAAAGATTTCCTACTAAGTGAATTTTTAAGGGATTTTACTCAGTTAAACATTAAAGTGTGTGTCTGTCTTTATAATTACAAACCATACATTCATACCTTATTAAGGGGAGGGAGGTCAGTAGACTGAGGTGGGGGATTTCTGCTGCTTTAGTGGTGCTGGATGTGCTGTGAAACATGTATTCGTAGAGGTGTAGGCTTATACCTCTAAAAAAATGGTGTTGTTAACCAACATTACCTTGATAAAAAGAGTTAAATAAAAGAACTTTGTAAAAACGGCAACTGAATGCCGTACTGGTAACTTAGACTTTTCATAAGATACTTCAGCTATCTACTACGTTGTGATTTAGTGCATTTCTGTGCCTGGAACCTCTGCTCAGGTGTGCAGGACAAATTGATCCTTCACTGAATGGCTCCAGGCTGTTGCTGCCTTTTAAATTTTTTTCCCCTAAATTTCCAAAATTCTGGTGTTGTGTGTGTGTGTGTGTGTGTGTATGTGTTTCCTCCCTGCCCCCTCTGAGGTGTGTTTTTTTAAGAAGAGTTTTTATATATTGCTAATATTGTTCAGTTGTGATTTCTCACTTCTTCCCGCTGATATTAGGTCTTTCAGTCGTCTATACTCCATACCCTTTTTCCAACCTGTGGTTTCAGATTTTAAGATGGAGTAGATTAATCACTGAGTTTATTAAAATTTAACAAGAGTAATCAGGCAGAGATAGTTTCCTACAGGTTAAACAGAGGAAATTTAGTAAATGAAGTGTGTTATATCTGATTTAGTGAGTTTTTATAATCCCGAACCTTTGTTTTAGTTAATTGATATTAGATAGGTTAGCTCTACAGAAATAATGCATTCATTATTTCTCACTACCCAAAGTACAGAACACAATTTGAGAATGAATCCCCACTTCTTATTTTCTGACTGTGACTATATCCTGGAGAGAAACACATGGAAGAGGTTTATCAGGAAAGGCATGAAGGGAAGTGATAGAAAATGAATATTCTAGAGGTTCATAAATCTAGGCATCAGATTTCCTCTTTTAAAAATTTACTTTTTTAGTTTACCCTGTTGTTATGAGACTATTAGCCACATAAAATATTATTTTTTGTTGTTACATCAAACTACTATAAGAGTAGTGAATTAGAAGTAGATTACAATACATATACAGGTTTATTAGTTTATTATCTTACAGTTCTGAAAATCAGGAGTCTTACTGAGTCTAGATTTCTGTAAGCTTGGGTCCTGCTGGAGCTCCGGGGGAGAACTAGATTCCTCACCTTTCCCAAAATCCAGAAATCATCTTCAGCTTCTTCATTCCCTCTTACTCCCTTACATCTATGTTCATGATCACATGTCTTCTTGTGTCTCTTTTACAACGACCTTCATGAGTTGTTGAGCCCATCTGGAGAATCCAAGATGCCCTCTTCATCACAAGATTCTGATTTAATCACATCTGCCAAAAATTCCCTTTGCCATGTAAGAGAACATACCCACAGGTTCTGGGCTTAGACCTAAGTAACTTCAGTGAGTTTAATGTATTGAACTTAAATTAACACATTAAATTCCCAATATGCTGATTTAAGAACCAGAATGGGTTTTTGTACTTTTAGGATATCTGCTAGGGTAAATAGAATTGCCTTTTTCCTTAGGACAGACACTCTCCTGCGAGGTCACACAGGTCACACAGATCATATATGGTGACCTCATCAGAGGCGCTTGCTGGGTGAGTGTCAAACCACATTGTCACTAGAAATGACCAGGGAATGCTGCCTTTCACAGCAGAGGTCAATGAGCACAGACAGAAACTGAATCTATAAAAAGTACCCCCCCCTTTTTTTTTCTTTTTCGGGTGGCCTGTTGTCTGAGAGAACAGTGAGCATAGAACCCTGGGGAAACTTCTGACATCTCATCTCTAACCGGTCTTTTCAATGAGTCAGATAAAGTCAATCATAAGCAAACACGCCATCAGAACAGTCTGTCATAGTTCATGTTCCTGGTATTTGTCATGTTCTGCCCCCCAGAATTTGTTATCGTCTCCTGCGTTATCTTGCTTTGACATCTTGGCC
Source organism: Uropsilus gracilis (assembly GCA_004024945.1). Lineage (NCBI taxonomy): Eukaryota > Metazoa > Chordata > Mammalia > Eulipotyphla > Talpidae > Uropsilus > Uropsilus gracilis. Next base: position 40,791 of record PVHY01003008.1, read on the forward strand.
TGCTGAGCCTGGTTGATTTCTGCTGGCGTCACTATCTGCTCCTATGCACAACATTGCAGCATCAAGGTGATAACCCCAGTTCAAAGCCAGAGTTCTAATTTACAGAAAGCAGATCATCAGCCGCATAGTATGTAGGTGCTCATCCCTCCTCCCTCACCCCCATCAATGCCTGTGGAGATGGATACTGCCAGGAGCTGACAACAGTTTGACATGTTACCTTTTATAGTCTACATGTAGTTCTACCCATGTAGGCAATACTAGCTGTTGGAATTGTTTTTCTGAATAGTGTTTGAGTCTAATACCTTGAAAAACTCACCTTTTTAAACATTCTTTTCTTACTAAATCCAAAGGAATCTAACACCTGCAGTTAGGATAATGTTTTCTTGTATAAAAGTACTTGTGCGAAAAAATTTAATCTATACCCTGGAGGCAGTTGAAGTGCCTTAGTGAGAAATTCACATCATAGGGTGAATAGTTGAGATTTGAAGTATCATAAAGAGCAATCAACTCTTTCTATACATAATTTCAAACTTCAGCATACAAGCAAGAAGAGATTTATTAATTAGCAATTGGGATATTGAAAGTAATTTTTCACACACTGAAAAAAATCCTAGAGTGTCTGGTTTCCAAGGCAAGTGAATCATCTCACCAGGACCTGGATGATTCCATTTGCAAAAATAGCCTTTACTTGAGACTATAGCTTTTCTGTAAGGGGATTGTCAGTGTCAGGAGAATTGTGTTTCTCACAGGGTTCCCGGAGATGCTGCTGCTTGTACGCTTTTGAGAATCACTAGGCTCGATTTTGCTGTCATTTAAATCAACACAACAGCTTACATTTGAAGTGTCACAGAGAGGAACCAACTCAATTGGAATTAGGTTACCACCAAGAAACCTGAAATCAAAAGGACTTAATTTGATCTGTCAAATTGATTTCAAGTGATCCATAGTCCTAGGCAAGAATATGGCTAATGCCTTCATGGTTACTTAACCTGGGTTGGTGTTTAGTCTTCTCAAGGAGAAATCATGATCTCATGGGTGTCTCCTTGTGAAACATCTTTAATGGGTTCTTCTTAGGCAGTGGTTAATCCATCCCCCCTCAGCCCCCGCCACTTTTATTTTTAATCCTTAGATTCAATTGCAGATATGATCTTTCTGACTTTTCCACTGCATTTTGAAAACAGATTTCTCATTGGAGGCCTGCTGCCTTAATCGACTGACTATAGGTACTTTCAGAGCAAACTGAGAATTTGGATCATTTACAATAGTTACTTCGTGACTCTCCTTTTTCCTCCTTTCCTCCTTTTTTCCTCTTTGTTTCTTTCCTATTGCAGTTTTGCACCCAGTTAAACTACCTGTGATCATGCAACAACATAATATATAATTTAAGGATAAACTTAAATTTTAGGTTCTGAGATTATTTTCTAGACCCCCCCTCTCGAAATCATCACTTCAACAAATATTCTGTTTCAACGTGGTCCTCTTACACATTCTAATTTTTTTTTCTGTGCAGTCAGGGGGAGTAGTTATATCTTTGCCAAAAGACAATGGTAAGGGAAAATGACAGGCTGAGAACTGCTTGTTTGCATTATTGGTTCAATCACTTCAGTTCACCAGGGAAATAAAGCTGTCAGCACAACACCTCTGGGTACAGAGGACATGGATTGGGTGTGTGATTCAAAAGATAGCCTTAGGCTGCAGCCACTGTGTAACTTTAATTCACTGGGAGGATCAGGCAGGTGCTGTAGAAGGGAACACTGGTCTTATTAACATTAATTTTTCATATGCTTATAGGGAAACTCCTGGATGCATTGCTTCATAATTAATTTTCTTATAAGTTATGAATATCCTAGATATCCCCTAAAGGAGGGCTAGAGAGATCAATTCATTTAATGTAGTTTAGTTTTTAGAGGCTTTTTTGGTATACATATATTAATGGCTACAATTGAGTTTCACTTTCTTGTGTGGTTTTCTAGAACCTAGAATATCTCTGCTTTTAAAATGGGAATGGCTAATGATCACAACTATGCTTTATAGAGTATTTTATGTTCCCCGGGTGCATTTCGGGCAGTAAGCTGAAGTAAGATTTCATGATTTCTTTAGTTTGTGATATTCAAATCAGTTATTGAAGGAACTATATAGGTATTTGTCAATCAAATGAATATTTGCCATTGAAGTTTAGGTTAAACAATATATATTTTAATATTTTATCCTCTTAAAATGTTGGATTTGCCTCTATTCCTGTCATTGATGTTTTTATTTTCCAGTAAAAACCTTTTGATTGCCAACCACAAGTCTTTAAATGGGAACAGGTAGCACCAGCCTATTTGTGTTTGCCCAAGGCTTAGAGACAAGATTGATAGGACTACTTTCAGTTGAACCAGATTTTCAGGTAGGACAGACAGAACTGCTAGAATTCATCAGAAGCCCTGGGCAATGCTGAACTCAATCTTGGGGGTGAGTAGGTGGGAGGTGAAAGTAAGGGGGATGGAAGAGGAGAGCTTAGTGGTACAGAGAAGCAAACTATCTTTAAAGGACAGTTTAATTTTGTAGAATAACCATTATCATAGAATCTGTCTCATAAGATATGAGATTAAATGATACAACCTCTTAATGACACAATAATAGCACAAAGAGTAACTACTTGACAATAAATACTTTTATTTTTATGTCTTTTCCTTATTCTTTTTTCCATAAATGAATCACACAACAGCTATTCCTTGTCATCTTCTAATCTTCTAATGTGGGTTTTCAAACAAATGCAGGACAGTCCTCTTTAAAGGAACTCAAAACAATGGCACGGTAAATTATAAATACGAGGCAAATTAGACAATATAAACAAAAAATAAATTTTCATTAGTTTCTAAATAAGCGCTGCATTGCATGGGCATCAAGGAGATTCAGAAGGGAGAGAAGTGGCTCTGAAGTGATGAGAATGGAAGTTTTCACAGAGCAGCAGTGGTTAAGATGGGGCACAGAGTGTGGGAGTTGAAGGTGAGGAAGTGGAGAATGTCAGGTGGTTAGAGTTTAAGGAGCAATGATTGCATTGAAAGTTTAGAGGCAATAAAGTGCAAGTTGTGTTTGATGAAGACTGAATCCTTAGTTTATTGGCAGGAAGGAACTCTAGTGAGAACAAAAAGGTAGTGGGGTCATTTTAAGGTGGACATTTATTTAATGCATGTTTTAATTTGAATAATTTTAAATATTTAATTTTAAATATTTAAATAATGCGTGTTTCAGTTAGAACTATTTTGTAAGTGAATTTGAAAAACATGAAAACTAACACATCAGTTGGGAGTAGTTAAGTTATTCTTACGCATTGTATGGTTTTGGTATGAGCGTTAACATGATCTACTCATGAATATAAGATAGTTTGAAGCCATGGATAGAGGTTGAGCTGCATAAAAACTCTCTCACATCTTCTTTTATAATTTTTATAACAGCACTTTAAACTAATCAGATGTTTCAGTTTTGATAGATTGCTTATTCTTGGCATTGCCCTCTTAGGGTTATGGGACAGAGTTATTGAACTGGCAGATGAAAATATTCAGCTTGGATCAATAGAACTACTTATATTAAATTTAACCATCAAAGCATAAATATTGCCACAGCTTAGCATCTTGGGGGTACAGATGCTAAAGTAATACCAAATAACTTGAGTTATTTATAGGTACTTTATTCTGCCACATCTTTCATTATTAAACTTCTACAAAAACTTAAAATATTAGCTACTTTTAGATTAGAGTTATTTTATGTAGATTTATTATTACTTTTTTTTTTATAATACAGCACCTAAAGTATCACAATTTAAAGTAGCTCAAGTATTAAAGTTGATCTTATACAAGGGTAAATATTTCCTTCATGGAACATACACTCAATTTCAAAAGAGATAGTCTTGATGAGAAAAGCTATGTCTTTCAAAACTTTTTTAGTAATAATCAAGAGTGAAAAATATACAAGAAGGAAGGAAGGAGGAATATAATTCAGTGAGAATCAATTCAGGTTGGTTAGAGGCTCTGCATGCAAAAGGAATGAAAATATTTTCAAACGTTTTATTATGAAAACAATTTAAACATACAGTAAATTTGAAAGAATCAATATCAATTTACCCATCACCTGGATTGTAACATTAACACTTTACTCTGCTTGCTTGGTTACATATACTCTGCCCGAGCTAGGTAAAGATTTTAATTCTAACTATGCAAAGTAATACCTAAATCAGTTTTATTCAGAGTTACAGCTGGGGAGGTCCATGCTATCTTGTCTCATCATCCATCACTTCCAAGCAGAACCAATGGACGGAGTAAAAGAATCAATTCAATTCATCAAAAAATCTTCCTGAGCCTTCACTCAAGTTCCCAGCATGACTCTGGCTGTTCAGGGCTTCTCTGCATCACGATTATCAGGGAGCATGCTGACTCCTCTGCGGCTCATGCCTCAGGATTCTTAGTCTATAAACAACAAGGAATTTGCAGTTGCACTGTTTGATAGAATAGATGTTTGCTGTAAGTGTGGTTATGACTTTTCAAAGGCATCAAAGGTAACTTTGATATGTGGTTGGATTTGGAAACCAGTGGGTGTGAAAGAACCACATCTCACAATCTTTAGAGAAGGCAAGGCATTTTGGAGAAAAGTCAGTACATAATACAATATGTAACGAAGCATCGCCTCCTGTCATTTACATAAGTTCTAGAGGTTTTCAGAGAAGGAAGGATGGGTGTAGACTAGGAAGAGGTTCGTTTTCTGGATGATAGGAGCCTTAAACTGAGCCTAAGATGATTAGTGAAAGTTGAAAAAGTCCAGGAAGAAGGGACAGGGGAGCCAGGTGTGGAAAACACAGAAAGGAGAATGTTGATAAACTGATGTTAGTATAATGTCCATATGGAGGGGACACAGGCTTGATGGGTTTGGAGGGTTTCCAGTGCCATTGGTTGAATATGTCCATTGTTAAAAATATGTTAAAGACTAGCTTGGTAATTTCCATCTCTGCCCTAGCAGCAGATCACACGCTGTGAGTTGTAACTTTTGCTGTGGTTTCTGGTAGGCATGTGTACTCAGTCTGAAGTTAAATGGGTTTCAGAACAGACCATCTCACCCTGGGAGGAAACCTTCTCCCAGAGGCTGATTATTCACACAATTCTGGGTTTTAGAAACTTGCTGGTTTCAGCTATTGAAACCTCAGAGGTCAATTTTTTCCCCCTCTTTGAGCTTGATTCTTATTTCTAAAAAAACTTGCTTGACTCATGGTAAAATGGCATTCAAATATCTCTCATTTGGACTCAACACTAAGACCTCCAGCTCCCATCAATACCCTGTTCTGTTGTCATGTTGAATCTCTAATTTCTGACCCTCAGTGTCAACTCTTGAAGCTGAGGTCATGCAATCTCTACATATCCCATCATCTTCTTGACCCATAGGAACCCTTGACTTACTTAGAGGACCATTGAAACTATATTAATGACCAATGGCTTCTATGCTTAAAACAAACCAAATAAAAAGCTATGACTGAAATCCGAGAGTGCTTCAGCACCAGGTCTGGCTCAGGGAGGTGCCTGAGGTTGCAGTCACAATGTATACAGTGTTGCATTATTCCAGGACTTGCAGGGAGCAGAGCTTCTGTGTTCAGGTTCATCTTACAGTTCTCAGCAGGTCCCAGATTGTCTCTACTCTTCTTCAGAGCCAGCAATTCCCCAGAAAGTGGTCCTATTAGCCAGAGAGCACTTAAGATAAAAGTTGTATTCTTTTTAACCAAGTATCAGGAATGACATTCCTTTGTTTCCTGTTGTATCCTGTTTGTCACATATGCCAGGTTGACACAGCATAGGAGGGCTCACAGAGACGCTGAGATCAGGTGTTGGGGACAATGGGGTGTGTGGGGGAGATGGATCTCTACAGTTTGGTTGTTCAGCACTTTCCAGCTCCATCTTCAATGCTTCCTGCATCTGTCTTGCTTCAACATGACTTTGAGGAGCCAATGTGTATATGATCCAGGTAGCATCAGTATGTTAATGGGGTACATTTGACCACCAAATGCCTTGGTGGGGACCATGGAGGTTTCAGAAACAGCAGTGGAGGAGTGCTTGACCTTTGTGACAGAGTTAAGAAAACAACACACCCAGGGTATTTAGAACCCTTCTCATGGTGAACTACTGAAGGGCAACTCCGCCATTGCCTGGGCAAAAAGGGGGTCCCTAAAAGGCTTGGGCAGGTAAAGGAAAGACAGGGCTATGGCCACACACCCCATGTGTTGCTCCCCTGCTATTTATGATTTCCATTTCTCTTTCCACATTAGTCTCATTCACTGGGATTAGAATTTAGTTACCACCAAGGCTACTGTTGCATCTGGTCTACTTGCATCTATAAGTTTGTCCAAAGTAATGACTGTATGAACTTCCTAATTGTAAAATGTGAGGGAAAGACTCTGATTGATTCAGCCTGATTCCTGGGCCTGTCAGTCTCTAGCCATAATCTTGTCCAGACCTCATTAGGCATGGCCACCATGGCACTCTCAGGCAGATGCTGGAACTGCAAAGACAAAAATGAGAAGCAGATTCCAGGTGAAAGATAGGGTTGTGTAGGGTTGTGGCTGGGAGGTTGGAGTAGTGGGTTTCAGAAATCCACCTTTAGACCCAGAGAGTCTGGGGCAGTATAGATTGCATGAGGCTGTATCATACTATTCTGTTTCAAAATTATTGTTTCCCATCTACCCTGTTGTTTACTGGGACCATGCAATTCTGGTGAGGCTGCTTCTTTAAGATGCCAACTCTTTGCATAAGAAATTTCCCAGGCTGTATTCTTAGTAGCACCTAGTTTTCTGAAAAGCACTTGATTTCTAACAAGTCATAATAGTTTCTGACAGAATCTTTCTTTTGAAGGAAAATGTGAGAAACAAGAGGGATAAAAATGTCTTTGTTTTCACTGAAGCACAGTCAGAATGAATAATTAGGAAATTGAAACTGAATTCAGCAGCATTATCTGAGCTGTTAGTTACAAGAAGGTGGATGAGGGCGTGGGTGTGTTTGTGTTGGGAGATGACAGGTGGAAGCTCCTGGAGCTACACTCATGGTTCCATACAACAGGAGATGAGCACATGATGCTCTTCTGGATGAAGAGAACTTTTTCCCCAAATGGACATACATCAAAGAAACAAAGGCTACTCTGGTTTTGGGGTTTCAGAAAGGAGATAGGGCTCTGACTCCAAAATAGCCGCATGGGCTGCATGTTCAATCTCAAAATGCCTTTGTTAAAGAGACAAAATGTGGTATTATTTTTTATACTTAAATTTTTTTATAATTATATTAAAAATTATTTTCTAGTTATAAGAGCAGATACTAATATTTTTGGAAGAGTTAGGACCGTGATGAAAATTCATATTTCAATAAATGTTAATAAGTCACATCAAATGCTTTCATAGATTTTTTTCCATTGGACCAGTCGTGTGTGTGTGTGTGTGTGTGTGTGTGTGTGTGTGTATGAGAATTAGGTTAGGAAGAAGGACTTCAATCTTGGTCTAAAATGCAATTTTGCATAGAGTGGATGGTGATATTTAATTTTCATTCTACTTCACGACACACACAATTCATGATTTTGAATTAGAATTCTGTCTGCAAATAGTAATGATACAAAGCTAAGCACTGGACACTGTCAGAATATTTATGTCTTTGACTATTTTAGCAATTTGCAAGTATATTGGCATTTTATGGGGTCAGTTCTCTCAAAACTTTGTTTTTTTCCACAGGCACAGATGAGTTAGCTATTTTCTCTCAAAAATGTTCTTGAGGAGTGGAGAGAATTTTAACATTCCTTTTCCAGTGTACTATCTCTTGCTAGTGCATTATCTCCTTCAGATGACAACATTCATTTAAGGCTTTTTAAGAGCACACCAATTAGAGACTGTTGAATAATTGCACAGCACCTGTGGTCTCCAGGAAGGCCTTGGTGAAGGGTTGCGGAGCTCCTGTTACAAAGCATGGCAGGTTGCCTGTTTTCAAAGGGGTATTTATTTTTGGAAATCTGTGATTCTCTTGTTAGCCTCAAACTCGTTGGCTTGTAGGTATTTCAAAGAAATAGGAGCCCAGGTCAGGTTATTTTTATAAAACACACCTACTTTATTTCACTCACTGGTTGTTTGCAAGAAGGAATCAACTGAGATAGGCTTAATACAACTGTATTTGATCCCACTGACATCGTGTCAAGAGTTCATCAAATTTCCTTTAATGAATGACTCCACTAATTCTTTTATTAAGCAAATATTTACTGAGGGCTATGAGTCAAGTATCACAGATGGTGTGACAGATAAGTCTGATCTCATTTGACACTCCATAGACAATGCACATAAATATACGCACACACAGGAATGTCAGATCACAGCAGGTGTCAGGCTGAGTGTCTTGGAGGAATGGGCTGCATGGCTAGTGGGAAGGCTTTGGGAGTGTTGGAGGAATCCCTCTTAGGAGTAATTACTAATTTGAGGTCTGTATGCCGACTTCAGTTTCATGTAGATTTAGGCAATAAGGTTCAGGGTAGAGAGAAGAGCTGATTCAAAGGCCCCAGATGTGACTAAGTTTGGCCTGTTGGAGGAATGGAGAGAACGTTTACATGACAGATCTTGGACACAGAGTTTCAGAGAAATGGACAAGATGTAGAAATGGACAAGATATAGTAGAGGTCAGGGAAGGAGTTTAGAATTCATTTCAAGAGCAGTGTAAATCTCTTGAGGGTTTTCACCACAGCAATGGAAGGATCTAGTGCAATTTTTCTATGGAAAATAGATTATAGGAAACTAAAGGAGCTGGAGATTAGTATAGAATTGTAATGTGCCAGGCCAGTGGTTCCAATGAGAGAACACAAGACCAGATAGTGTGCAGGATAATCTTTTAGTGTTGGGGGAACAAATATTAGATAGATAGATAGATGCATGTATATATATACATATATACATATATGTAAAATGTATGCATCATGTATATGTTGCTCAATTTTCTTTAAAACTTTCTGTTTCTTTATTAGAAAATTAGTAATTTCTAGATACCCTAGAAGCTATATCATATGTACCAGCATATATCATATGTACATATATCTTATGTGCCAACATACAGAACGTGTGTGCTCAAAATACCTTATTGACATATGTGTGATCCAAAAGTTTTGAAAGTCTGACCTAAGTGTCACAGGATGGTAGACACAGAGAGCAGTTGATGCATCTGGGAGAAGGTGCAAAAGTACAATGAGGAAGACCTGTTGGAGATGGCTGCTGCTAGGTCATGATGACACACAGTTCAGCTCCCAGGGCACGCTACAGCCCTGTACTGCTTCCCAGTATTTTCTTGACTGAACATTCAGGATGTAATAATTTTCAAGTTTTTGTTTACTGACCACTCTCACTACATGATGACTCACAATTCCGCAAGACAATGTAATTTTCTCTAATTTTAGGGTCACCGGTTGGCACAACCCCAGGGGCCACCACTAGTATATTATCTGGAGTTGTGCTGTAGAACAAACAGTTCCATTATGGCTGGAAAAGACTGTGTGTGTGTCTTTAAGAGTCTTATTGAGGAGAGTGATATAGGTTCCCCCATCCCAATAATTCCTTGAGTCAGTAGTTACTTGAGTTTATAGAAAAAAGGAATAATGTGTGTGTTTGAGACAAACATAAACTCTTTCAGCTAAAGCTCATGTGTCAAGGAGGAGAAACAGATCCAAGGAGAGCTTGATGCTAAGATGTAGGCTCTTGTTTGTCCCCTAAATATCATTACAATAAACCATGACTACTACGTCTAGTCTGTTTTTGCCTGTTGCAACCTTGATGTTGGGCGTGATCCTTGTTTGCCTCATTCCCTGCAGAATGGTCCACTATACCAAAAGCATGGTCAATGATATTAAACTTAGAGAACACATTTTCCTCTGTAGATATTTCTCCTTTCCTCATCCACTCTCATTCAACTTTCAGGCCACCTTTTATCTTGCTTAGCCTCCTTATTACATAAAATTGTTTCATTTTCTCTGTCACATCATGCACTCTTCACATGACCTGGATAAACCAGATTCTTCATTTAGCTGGAATTCATGTACCAAGATCTACAAAGATAAAACTTTATCCGTGGTTACAATGAGATCACAAGGATGACTGTTATTAACAATCATATTATTACTATGACAAGATGAATTCCAAATAACTGACCAACAATTGAACTTTTGGAATACAATCTGTATTTATGTTCCAGAAAGCATTTTTCTTTTAAATGCATGTAAATAGCTTTAGTGACTACAAGCACAAAGCAATCTATTTTTTCTGGAACACAAAATTCTTTCCAAGAGCAAACAAAAAAATTATCTTTCATAATGTTATGTATTAGTTTTGCATGGAAAACAAAGAACTGGGCAATGAACATAGATCATCTTGTGTTGTTCTACTTTCAGTGAGGAGACTGAAGAGGTTAAAACATTTTTGATAAAGACGTAAAGTCATTGTTTGGTAATAAAATACATGAGAAAACAATGCTGCCATTTTGTCATTATAGATGTTGGGAGGAAACCAGGCTTGGCTTGTGTTTAAGTCTTGAACATCTGGGAAGCAGTAGAGGTGAGACCTCTGTGTGCTAGCAATTGAAAATCAACAGAGGAGAACTGAACATATTGCACAAACTGATTCAAGACATGTGGTGCATGGAAGGTTACAGGTGCAGAATCCATCATTTCCCTGACAAAGACTTGGTTTGCAGCCTGATCTCAAGAAACACAGAATTATGCCAGTTTGAGTACAACAATGAAAATATAGGTGAGAAATGTAGAATCTTCAGGGCAGTTGTCATGCTCTCTGATTGCTTTATGCATTTTGGGCATTCTTATCATGAGTGGAGAATTCCTTATTGCTATTAGTTTTCTATTGCTGCTATGAAAAATGACTACAGACTTAGTGACTTAAAGAGAACCACATATTTATTATCTTGTAATTCTGGACCTCAGGAATCCAAGATAAGTCTCTCTGGGTTAAAACCAAGGAGTCAACAAGGTTATCCTTTTTCTGAAGTTTCTAGAATCTGCTTCCTTGTTTTTGTTTACTTTCTTGAAGCAGACAATATTCCTCACAGTTGTATTTTCCATCTTGAAAGTCAGCTTCATGGAAGTTTTGAATCTCTTTCTTTGTTCACTACATTTATTTTCTCCTCTTTAATTTTTGACTCCTTTCTCCTCCCAGAAGTACTCACTTGATTATGTTAGACTCAACTGGATACTTTCCCACTGGGATACTTTTCCCATGTCATGATCCAATTATATCTGTGAAATCTCCTTTGTCAGGTCAGATGAATATGGGCATCTTTGAGGACTGTTATCTGAGTACCCATCACCTTTCTGACCTCCTGACTGTTCCAGAAGCTCATCTTCATAGGTTCCTCTGTTAGGGTTAGGATAAGATGAAGGAAGGAATTCATTCACCTTAAGTGACAAATTAGGAGCACACCAAACAGCTCAGAAATCAGAATAACAAATTTCAGTACAAGATTTGAAAAAAAATTTAAATAAATAGTTTTTCTCATGGCTTAACATGCTGGAAACTAAGCAAAAGCACATTATTTATACTACACAAATGAGATGTTTGTCCTAAGCTTAGATTTAGAAAGAACAGCCCAAGGAAGAAAGGGTCTTGTATGTGGTTTTCATGATGACTCTACTGGGGAACTGGGAACTGGAAGAGCAGAAGTTGAAGGCACAGCTGGCCTTAGAGGTGATCTGCTGTGGGTGATGGGAATTTTTTGGACAAGGTCATAGCCTGGGGGCTACATTATTGTGTAACTTGTGTTTAGTTACTGGCCACATAGTGAGCTGATAAAACTATTGTCTGAGTCATCCAAAGATTCCAAGAACTACCTATTAGCCCACACTAAATTCCCTTTCTGTGTAAATAGCCAATTTGCTCTTGTTAGCAACTAACAACCCTGAATAATGTAATTTATCACAATAAGGACCATCTAATTTGACTGGAATAGCCAAGCTAAAGCCATAGACATGAGTCAATGCCCAAAGCTCAACAAGGTGATGCCTTAATCAAGGAAACAAAGCACACAGACCTCATGTGAAAACCTAACTCTCATATTCTCTCTAGAATCTAAAAATAAAACCTTGACTTCTCAGTTCCTTACCTGGATCCTTCCCAGGTTCCAAATTGGTAGCATATTTAGGGCTTTATGTGTAATAAGAAGATATTAGCTATTTCTTTGCTTACGAATTAGCACATCAATCCTATTGAAATCATATATGAGCTCCTGGAAGTTGCACATTTTTTTTGGGGGGGGGTGTTTAGGGCACAGAAGAAAATTTTAGGAGACACATCTACAACTGCTGTCCAGGAAAAACTTTCAGTATCTCATGGCCTCCTTCCACAGATTTGCCTTTGAGTCTCTGTTCTATGACATCAGAGGTGTTGGCTGGATACTGTCAAGTTTTACCTTCTGCTTACTTTCTTTTAGATGCAGATTTTCTGTTGGCATCGATGAGCAATGCAACTGAGTTGTTTCATTATTATTTCAATCTGATTGCTACTGAGGCTTCAATGTTGAGGCCATTCACTCCCTTAAGCCTCGCAGTACATGGACAATGGGACTCTGTAGCCAGATGGGCTGCTGCTGAGGAGCAGGTGAAGCCACATCACCCTGAGTCTTGGAAAACTGCTCCAGGCCTGGGTGGGAGGTGTTTAAATAGTAGCATGTTTGCCAGGCTAAATAGGAACAATGGTCTAAATATTCAAAAACCAATATTACAGAGAGGGGGCACAGAAATTTAAGGACAAACTTCTCTATAAGATACTATATACTATATACTAGTATACCATATACTATAATTTAAGGATATAGGTCACTGAGCATTTCAAGTCTATAGGACATAGAGCAGTAAGAGTGGATCTGCTGCCAACTGGGAACCACCAGCATTGACACAGCTTTGTCACTGCAACAAAGGTATCACTCTGCTGGTACATGTTGATTGTGGGATGGGAGAAGAGGAGAGTGAGTGGGTTGAGTGTGGGGGTTTATGAGGCTACATGGAGAGTTTATACTTTTGCTATGAACCTGAAACTGCTCTAAAAATGCTATTTTTATGCAAAAAGAAAATGAACCAAGACAACTCCCTTACACCATGTACAAAAATCAACTCAAACTGGATAAAAGACTTAGAAGTCATACCTAAAACCATAAAATACATAGAGGAAAACCTAGGCAAAACCTTCCATGAATTACAATTCAGAAATTCCTTTCTGGACACATCTACAGCTGGCAAAAAAAAAAAATGAATGAAAACATAAACAGATGGGACTAAAAAGCTTCTGTACAGCAAAAGAGACAACAGAATAAACAAAAAGAAGTCCAACTGAATGGAAAAGATCTTTGCCCTCCACAAAAGTGATAAGGGATTAATAACAAAGATTCACAAGGAACTCACACAACTAAACAAAAACAAAACAAGAAGCCCAATCAAAAAATGGGGAGAACTAAAAAGACTCTTCTCCAAAGAGGAAATACAAATGGCCAACAGGCACATGAAAATTTGCTCAACGTCACTAGCAATAAGGGAAATGCAAATCAAAACCACAATGAGATACCACCCCACACCAGTAAGAATGACCCACATCAACAAAACGGGCAACTGCAAGTGCTGACGAGGATGTGGTGAAAAAGGAACACTCTTACACTACTGGTGGGAATGTAAACTGGTCCAGCCACCGTGGAAAGCTGTGTGGAGGACCCTCAAACTAATGAAAATGGAACTACCATTTGACCCAGCAATTGCTCTTCTGGGAATCTGACCAAAGGAGATCTCATTGTGGGTACAAAAGGACATCTGTGCTCTGATGTTTACCGCAGCACTATTTATAATTGCAAGAACGTGGAAACAACCCAAATACCCTAAAACAGATGATTGGATGAAAAAGATGTGGTATATATATACACAATGGAATATTACTCATCAATTAAAAACGACAAATTTGATGATTTTATGGTAATATGGATATATCTAGAGGAATCATATTAGCAGAAACAAGTCAGAAAGAAAAAGACAGAAACCAAATGGCTTCACTAATATATGGACAACCAAATGAAAGTACACTACTGGGGGGGGCAACTGGAGTGACCACAGAGGGGAGGTAATAGGTGACCCCCAGGGATTACAATGATGTGAAATATATATATATATAAATTAATTAAAAAACCTGCTATTTTTTAAAAACTAAAAATAGTAATATGTTGTCAAGATGCAGCAAAATAGCTCTTACACTCTGAAAAATAGTTATGAAAAGGAGGTGGAAGGGGAGGGATGGGAGGTCACTGTAAGAGTGTGATGTCATTAGATCTTTTATAAATGAATTGTAAATCAGTAATATTTAATTTGAAAGTAACAGGTTTGTGACTTCTTGGGTAGGGAATATGCAAGGCAACTTTAATGTTCATCTATACTAACACACTGTTTATTTGGATTTTACAGGGGAAAAAATCTAGCAAGGATTTTTTAAAAGAACCTTTTACTTTTCAGTTGTCTAATGATAGGGCATTGCCCAACCCATTTTGGTCTGGAACATAAGACTTTCAAGTCTAGTATGGTTCAGGTGTTTTCTAACTCAGGATAAAAAAACTAGCTCCAAAATTAAGTTTATACATGTCACCTGTGGTACTGTTTCTGCATTTACTTGAAATAGGTGTTAATGGGTTTCTGCCCAAAACTATTATAACCTCATTAAATGGACTGAATTTTCTTCCTTTGAATGAAATGGGATGATATTAAATTTAAAAGCTTGGCAAGTAAAAGAAACTTATATTAACCTCTCCCTCCCCCAATTCCACTGAATTGGAGAAGTGATTTACAACTGATAATACATCTGACAAGGGATTAATATCCAAAACAGAACTCGTAAAAGTCAACAATAAAAAAAAAAGCAACCTGATTAAAAAATGAATAGAGGATCTGAATAGCACTTGTCCAAGATGACAGGGGAAGGATAGTTTGTAAAATAAAAGTAGACAGAGAAAGTAAAATAGTATATGATTTCATTCATGTGTGGGACAGAGAGAAAATAAACAAAAAGATGAATTAAATAAAACAAAAATGAATTTTTGCATTAAGACACCGATTAGTGATTACCACAGAGAAAAAAGCAGTGGGGAAAAGGGTGGGCTTGGAATGCCAGCACCTATTCTACTATTGTAGTCCACACACGTGCTGACTTTCAATGATGAACAAAATATCAATCAAATCTGGTGTTTTTATTTCCCCTCTGGAAGTCCAAGAGTGACAAGCAGGTGCCTGATTGATATGAACAGTAGATGATGCTATCTGGGTCAGAGTTTGTACAAAGGAACTTGTTTAACTCAGAGGCATTCTGTATCAGATTAAGCCTGACCCTCAAATCTGCAACTATTGAAAGGGTTAGAACTTGTGCGTGCATGTAGTTTATTTTACAGCAACTGTGCTACATGTATGATCCCGGTTTTGGTAACAAAAATAAAGCAGTCTGTCTTTTGGTTGTGTGAGAAGTTTCTCTACTTAGGGAGATGCTGATTTAGTCAACATTGTCTTTATCCCTTTTCCACCACCCCCCCTTTTCCTCTCATGTGGGTCTTTGGCTCAGTTTATTTTTTCCTGTATTTACTTGCAAAGACTACTTGCTATAAATGATATATAGATGGATCATTCCTATAGGCAGGTTGTCTTAGCAACAGGGCAAATCTTATCCATTTCAGAAGATCTTATCAATAAAGAACTCTCTTAAAGACTCATGCTCACATCATAACAAATATACTGAGCTTTCCTTTCGTTCCTTAACCAGGAAACTCTCAGGTTACTGGCAGTGGGAGTAGACACTAAGAAAGGTGGTAATAAAATGGTTCTCAGATATCACAGTAGCCAGCCCCAAGTTAACATATTGTTTTGGTTTCCTAGCTACATCCCTCCAAATTTTCCTACCCTTTGTTGTCATGGGTGTGCAAATTCTATGCTGAATCCTTAGCATCTATTCAATATTCAAACGGTCGGTCCAGCATCCTTTAACTAAAGTCTTCAGCAATGAAGAAGCAGTACTTGGAAGGAGAGTGTGTCCATTTGTGCCTGCTGCAAAGTATGAATAAATAAGTAGGTTGGTCCCGCCAGAGGCAAAATAAAGTAAATTAAGTACACCTTGAACTTTCAGATTAAAATGTAAGGGACCCTATACTTCTGAAATAAATGATTGAATTTGTTGTAGAAAACAGCTTACTGTTACAATTAAGTTTTTTTTCTCATCTAGAATTGTTAGGAGAAATTTATGAAAGAAGCTATAAATTTAAGGGAGAACAGATACACACATTTATACACACATTATAAGGAATTGGCTTATAAGATTGTGGATACTGATATATGAAATCCATAGGGCAGGTGATGGATAGGAAACACAGGAGGAATTCCTGTTACAGTCTTTGGGTACATTTCTTTTTCATTGAAGAAACTTACACATGTATGCATATGTGAATATCTGCATCTATTTCTTTTCCTATTTAACATCCATTTATCTTTTTTTTTTTTTAACTGATGGGCTGAGTGATAGATTGAAATTAGTACATGTGATTCTCAAAGTTAGTAAGTCCAGAAATGCTAGGGTAGACTGGGTGGGCTGGAGCTCTAGGTAGGAACTGTTTTTGCAGTCTTGAGTCTAAATTCTGCAGGGTAGCAGGCTGGACACAGGTAGACTTTCTCTGTTCATCTTGAGAAGAATTCCTTCTTCCATGGTAAACCTCAGTCTGAGTTTGTGGTCTTTTACTGATAGGATGGGAGTCATCACTTTGTGGAGAGTAATCTGTTCTACTCAAAGGCCACTGGATTGAACTGTTAATTGAACTGTTGATTGAACTGTTAATCACACCCTCGAATGTCCACAGCAATATGTAGTCTGACTACGGAACTTGGCATCATAGCATAGCAAGTGCGCAGAGCTAATTACGTATCACAAATCTCTAAACAAGAGATGTGATTTTGGTAGTTCTAGCTGTTTGAGGGTATATCTGTTTTTAAAATGTGAAGGAATGAAAAGGGAATTGAAATTAGCATGTAAAAGAAATAAGACAGTGAGGACAACTGTGATTCTAATCATCCTAGCAACTTTCTTTTTTCCAGTTTCTTCATTAGGTAATAGGGTAAAGACATTGAGGAAGTCTATTCAGGAAAGGTGGTAGATTAGAATTTGCTTCACAATTATTTTACTGTGTCCTACAACTTAAAAATAAATTTATTTTTTGACAACAGATAGCTTCTACGTTCTTGGATAAAATTATATCAGCATAATTTGAGAGTTGTACAGTGGAGAGGAATGTCTTTCATTAATATGGCATTCTTTGCTTCAAATGGATGGTGATTCATTTTGACAATAAATGTTTGTTAAGGATGAACATCACTGAATTAACCAGTGTGAATTCTGACCTTATGGGGTGTCTTTAATGTGTGGTTATGGTGCATACACACTTAGACACCTTTCCATTGATTGTTCATTTTGATCCTTAGATGATCTTCTTTTGCAAGGCAGGAGACATGCCTTTCATGTCTGGGTGACATTCTCTCCCATCTGTTACAGTCTCTGTTGATCCTGGAATAACAGTGATACTGTGAATGCGTAAAGGTAGTTACACTGCAGGCAGTTAGATCTCCATGTCATCTTAACAATGCTGAGATACTCAGTTATTAAAACATTCACCTAGAAGTTGCTCTTGAAGTATTTTACACATGTGTTTAATGTCCACTTTCAATAATCTAAGAGTAAATTATTTCTTGATAATATTGGATCTCATCCAATCAGTTGAAGACGTTAAGAACCAAAACTAAAGTTTCCTGGATGAAGAAGAAATTGTGCCTCAAAAGATTGCCACATAGGAATCCTGTCTGTGTTTGCAACCCACCACCTGCACCAATTATTTTTTTAACATATATATTTTTATTGATCTATATATATATTTCACATCATGTGTACTCCAGAGTTCTCCCACCACCGTGTCATGTCACCCATGAACTATCATCCTGATCTCTTGTGTTCATCGTTTCCCTAATCTTCTCGCTCCTTCCTCCTCGCCGTATGCTTTAGTTTTGTCAATTTATTAGTTTTAAATTTTTCTTGTCTTTTTCTTTGTTTTTCCCATAAGTCCACATATAAGTGAGACCATCCAGTATTTCTCTTTTTCTTCCTGGCTGATTTCTGCTAGCATGAGTCCTTCTAGAACCAGTCATGTGACACAAATAACTCAAGTTTTTCTTTTTGTATTGCTTAGTAGTATTGCATTGTGTACATATCACACAACTTTCTGATCCATTCATCTGTTTGGGGGCATTTGGGTTGTTTCCATATCCTGGCTATTGTGAACAATGCTGTAAGAGAGTACAGGTTTCCTTTTGAATTACTGTTTTTCTATCTTTTGGGTCAGTTCCTCTATAGTCTCCTCTTATTACTGTTTTCACAGTATCCCAAATATTCTGGAAGCTTATGTCCGCATTGTTGTTTATCTCAAAATATTTGTTCATTTCACCATTGATTTTCTCATTAATCCAATACTTTTCCAATAATGAGGGTTTCAGTCTCCATGAAATGGGAGGTTTCCTGCCTATCTTTTTATGGCCTAAACATTTATCTTACTGGGAATGGTGAATTATTTGGAAAACCTTTTTCAAGTTGGATTAAAATTCAGCTTATTAAATTATAGAGCATCATCTTAAAATATTAATTTGTTTGTGAAATTAAATCTTGAAAGTATTAATTGTCAAAACCTCTTGGAATTGAACTTTTGGTAACAAAAACAGTCTAGTATGATGGCAGTACCTAAAATCATGCAAACTATCTGCATGCTTTTGCAAATGGAAACATTCTTTCCAACACTGTGTGTGTGTGGGGGGGGTGAGGGGTGAGGGTTAGGAGTAGAGTCATGTCAGAAAGGTGAGATTCAAGTGTGCAGACAAGGTCCTTGCATGAGATTTCAATGCATTAAAGAAGGATTCCAGACTCTTAAAATGGTTTAAAAACAAGTACCAGTCAAGGGATGTGGTTTAGTTTTCAGATAACAGACAATACGGTAGAGAATGGCATGGATGCTCAGGGAATGGATTAATTAAGAAGTCTTTTCAACATCGCCTCCATAATATTTGAGAAAGCATGGCTATAAAACTATTCCCAGTACTGATCCAGAAATGCAGGCATAAACGTGCAGTCTCAGGAATCTCAGTCTACGGTCACCTTAGGGCAGAGGGCAGAGAACTGGTGACAGGAGTTTAGTGAAAGTGACTTCCTTTTGCATGTTTGTTAAAATGTGTAGTTCTACAAATTATCACAATAGCCACCAAAACTGTACCTTGACTGCTCACATAGGAGTTCTTCTGTTTTCTTGAGTGAACCAATAAAATTCTAGGATTCTGACATGCTAATTTATAAGAAGTGGGCTTGTGCAGTTGAGAAGTAAAGGCGTAGAGAGTATGGTTTTGTGGTGACCTCAGTCAAGCTCTGTGTGCTGACTATGTTCTTTTGAAGGTCATGCTTTCTCTCCTAGTTGCCAAGTTCAGTGACCTTTGATCTGCCCCAGTTCTCCAGCATTTCTGCTGAGGTCACTCCACCAGCATCTCGCTCCCTAATGTTACTCTCCTGACTTTCCTCTTTGTTCCTTCCACTCTGATGTGCTCAAGTGCTTTCTTTTTTATAGAAGAGAATTTAGAAAACCCCAAGAAAGTTCATTTCACCAAATTAAGTCATTTGATGGAATAATTTTTACATCATCAGGTAAAAAAGCTTCCCAGTCCCAACTTTAATACTCTTCCTTCTCTCTTTTGCTTTTTGTGAGGAAGGTATATATAGAGCATAGAACTGGGCTAACAACACTTCAAAATTAGTCAGAGAAAGTTTTTTTGTTTGTCTTACCTCAGCTTTACTCCCAGAAATCTGAAAGATCTATCTGCCTTAAAATCACGCAGAACACCAAACTGTTTCCCTAACTTCCCCTTTCGAGATATGGCTAAGTTCTGCAAATATTGTTCTCCTTTATCACAGGAAATTTAGTGTTCTTTTGCCAATAGGTTTTCCTACTAGTTATTTTTTTAGGGGTTATTTTTTTAGAGGTTATTCCTAGTAGTTATTTTTTTTTTAATGAAATAGGGGCATTTACTTTCAAAGACCTTCATCTTCCATGATTCTTACTAATCCTCTACCCATGCGGTCCCTAATTCATGCACTCTTTCTAATCTCCCATTTGTGGGATGACCATTTAGATGAGTTCCACTAACAAAGCAATAGAATTCAGGAAGCCAACCACTGAATAGTCTCCCTTCAGCACTGACTGACCATCTGGGTCTCTGTTGGGGAAGTTAACACAATCATCCCATAATTTTAATGGTATATGCTACACAAAGTCTAGCAGGGTCATTGCTTAGTCTTTTGTTTCTTTTTTCCTCTCTACTTATCTCAGGAGACTGAAACAGCTGCCAAACAGCTGTTGAAGAGCAAGTCTGAAAGTGTAGAATTGGCAGGAAGAAGCTTTCAAAACTCTGATTGTGTTATACTTCCTCTCATCCAGGGAGAGGAGAACTTGCTTTGTATGTGTGGGTATAGATTTACAGGAGGATTAGATGCCTCTGCAACCAACTTCTACAGTTCTAATACTAATACAGGCATGTCAACATCTCTGATTTCAAAAAGCGAAAAAAGAGGTTATGCGGAAATTCTGAAATTCCTTGGTTAATCCATGAATCATTTGGAAATGTGGTAAAATTCTTTAAAGCACAAGTACTTTTAAAAGTTCCCTGCACAATCAACATTACCAAAAGGCCATCCTACCAAAAGCAGTCTACAGATTCAATGAAATTCCAATAAAAATCTCTATGACATTCTTTAAAGAATAGAATACTATTGAGGTTCATGTGGACTAATAAAAGAACACAAATAGCCAAACTCTCCTGACCAAAAGGAGAGAGAATGGAGAGTGCACCTCCAGTCTTTGAATTACACTACAAAGCCGTAATAATGAAGACAGCATGGTACTGGAATAAAAACACACACAAACCAACAGGACAGAATTTAAAGCCACATATGTATGACCAACCAATATTTGACAAAGGGGCAAAAAACATACACTGGAACAAGAATATTCTCTTCAACAAATGGCATTGGGAAAACTGGGCTGCTACATGCAAAAGAATGAACCTAGACTACTCCCTCACACCATGTACAAAAACCAACTTAAAAATAGATAAAAGACTTGGATGTAAAACCTGAAACCATAAGATACATAGAAGAAAATACGGGCAAGACACTCCAATACTTACACTTCAGAAATCTTTTTTAGGACACATCTACAAATGCTAAAAAAATGAAAGAAAATATGAACAGCTGGGACTACATCAAAATCTTCTGTACAGCAAAAGAGACAATAAAATAAACAAAAAGAAACCCAACTGACTGGGAGAAAAATTTTGCCATTCACACAATTGATAAGGTCTGATAACAGAGATCCACAAGGAACTCACACCACTTAACAAAAACAAAACAAAAAGTCCTGTCAAAAAATGGGATGAAGACCTAAAAAGAAGAAATACAAATGGCCAATAGGCATATGGAAAAAATGCTCAACACCACTGGTAATTAGGGAAATGCAAACAAAACTACAATGAAATATCTCACACCAGTAAGAATGGCCCATATAAACAAATGGGCAACAACAAAGGCTGGCATGGATGTGGAGAGAAAGGAACACTCTGAATTGCTGGTGGGAATGCAAACTGATCCAGCCACCATGGAAAACTGTGTGAAAGACCTTTGAACTACTGAAAATGGAACTCCCATTTGACCCAGCAATCCCACTTCTTGGAATGTACCCAAAGATGACAAAAGCTCTAATTCATAAAGACACCTGTACTTGATGTTTATTGGAGCATTATTTACAAAGGACAGGGTATGGAAACAACCCAAATGCCCCAAAACAATGAATGGTACAGAAAGCTGTGGTATATGTACAAATGGAATATTATTCATCAATCAAAGAAGACAAACTATGTCATTTGCAGCAACATGGATGGAGAAGGAATCATGCTGGCAGAAATTAGCCAGAAAGGAAAAGAGAAATACAGGATGGTCTCACTTTTATGAGGGATAAAGGGAAGACAAACAAAGAGGCAAGAAAAATTAAAAACTAATTTTCAGCAGAATTGAAGCAGAGATCATGAGAGGGGGAGGGGGTAATCAGGAGTGGAAGGGGCACAAAAGATAAAGATGAGGGTGATAAGGTGGAAGGTGGTGGGAGAACCCTGGGGTAGATACCAATGTAAAAAAAAAAAAAGGAATTATACCCAGAAAATATAATAAATTAAATTAAGGGAAAATAAATAAATAAAATATGATCTTAAAAAAGTTCCCTGTACAAATGAGTTTTAATGACTATATAACATTTCACCACAGGCATGCTTAATAATTTTCTATATTTTTTCCCTATTGCTGAGCATTGAGGTTGTTTATAATGTTTTACAATTTTAAACCTTCCTGAGAATAAATCCTGGTTTGTTTTCCTGGTTATTTCCTTTCAGGATGAATATCAGGTTGTAAAATTTTCAGACTAAAGGTCAGGGCCATTTTCAGGGCTTTAACTGCACAGTTGTACATGGGTTTTCCTTTGGAAATTTGAGATATCTCTTGTGATATGGATTCATTTGTGGCAGGGAACAAATATTCAGAGCTAATCTTTGGCATTAGCTCCTGGATACATCTGTAGGGAAAGTGGACTTCAGAGCATCAGCACAGCACACATAAGTGCACCTTATGGCCCACTGGAACCATAAGGATGCAGGAGTGCACAGAGAGGTCATAGGGCAGAAATCTCTTCTTGGTCTCAGATAAGGGGCTCGTTTCTACTTAGAAACATTCCTCTTGCCTGGAATAATTTTCTGTTTTCTTTTTACCATAGTGCACTGTACTTTGAAAACCCCAGTCCTCATTTTCTCTCCTTTCTTAGCCAGGTTGAGATTGGTAGGCTTCCTGAAATGCCTAATCAAGTGGGGCAATTAGTGAACGGCTCAGGAGGCTGACTTGCAGAATGAATGGTTTTCATGAGAACAGCAGAGACAGCGCTGCACTGGACAAGGAAACTTGCCAGCAGCCTTGTTTGGTTTCATAGAAGTTGTTTGTTTTTGCTGATGTGCTAATAACCATCATTTTTCATGAGGTAAATCCTTGAAAGAGTTTCTTTCCAAGATGAGTTTCTGTTACCAGAGTCAGATGCCATATACAGAATTAGCTGAGAGTAGATGCCATATACAGAATTAGCTGAGAGTAATAGTATCTGTAGTTTTTGGGTAATTAAATTCAACCGTTGGTATGGTCCTGGTTTTTCACTTCTGACATGATGGTTTTCTTAAGTTCTTGGTCTTCAAATATTTATCAATTGATTGAGAGTCAGGCCCTGTTTTGGACACTGGGGATGAAATGATGGGTGAGATACAAAAAGGTCTCATTTCTCATGGAGTTTACATTCTAATGGGTGAAGTCAGAAAATAAACAGATAAATAAAACATGCAATGTGCCACATGATGATAGGGAAGGCAAAGAATTAAAATGATTATTGTAATGGTGATGGAGAATGTCTACCCCCATTGGGTAGTCCAGGAAAGTCATTCTGAGTTGTACCTTGAATAACTGAGATGATTCTGTTCAAAAGAGGTTTGTTCAATGTACATACCAGGGTCTGGAAGAAATACAATTATACAAGACCCAAGGCAAGAAAAATATTGATGGATTAAATAAATAAAGAGATGGAAGAAACACCACATGGAAAAGAGTTAATGAATAAGTGGTAATGTTTTCTGATAAAGTTCAGCAAGCAGGCAGGGGCTACATCATAAATGGTCTTGAAAACCAGAAGAAGATGATTGAATTTCATTATAGGTAGGATAGGAAGTCACTGAAAGATTTTAAACAGGAAGTAACATTTTATGATTTATTTTCTATAAAACCCACTCTGGTGGTTGGTTTGGCCGTATAGTAAGGTCAATGGAAGAAGCAAGAAGATTAGTGAGAAGCCTACCCAGGAGATGAAGATGGCTGACCTAGAATGTAAAGGGTAGAGATGAAAAGTAGTGTCACAACTGGGAACTGTACTAATGAAATTTTCCTAGCAACCACCAGTTCTCCAGACCCAACTGGATATGCAGCAATTCTATTCAAGCCTGACACTAATTACCTAGGGCTAGTGTCATTTCCAAAGGTCAAATGCTCAGTTCCATGACACTGCTTCTACTGCAGACCCCACTGCCCTAGAGTCACATGTAAGTAAATCACACTTCTGTCTGGAAGACTGCAAATTTGGGCATTCTATAACACAACATCAGGTTTGATTATTTGCTAGAATGACGCAACTCAGGAAAGTGTTATGCTAGCAAATACAGTTATTGCAAGAGATTCCAAGGACAACTAGATAAAGAGGGAGAGGTATGGAGGGCAAGATCTAGAAGGGTTGCAAGGGCAGGATCATCTGCTCTGTGGAGTAAGTCACACACCCCCCCCGGCACATGATCTAGAAGCTTCCAAAGTCTCATTATTTCTAAGTTTTTACCGCATTTTCTTTGCACAGGCATGACTCATCAGATAATTGTTGTTGGTGATTATTAGCTTCACCCCCAAGCTGTTTCTCTTTCCCAAAACTGGGGTAGGTAGTGAAGGGCCATCCCTCTAACCATGAGCTTCATTCTCCTGTGAACACCTCCTTCCAGAAGCTGTCTATGAACTCTGCTTAAAGTCACTTCATTAGCATACACTCAGAAATGACTGAAAGGGGTTTGTTATGAATAACAAGATACTCCTATCACTCAGTAAAATCCAAGGATCTTAGGAACTCAGTACCAGTAATGGGAATAAAGACCAAGTATATTTTTAATTATTTTTCACTACTGAAGGTTGAATTCATGGGTGTGGAAGTGGGAAATACAGAAAAATAAAATAAAGATATACTAGTGTTCTCCAAGAAAATAGAACTAATTATATATCAAAATATCTACAGACATGTGCATAAATACATGTATTAAAGGCTGCAGTGAATTGGCAGTGTTAAACCCAGGAGAACTGTTGGTGAAGTGCCAGTTGTAGATATCCTGCTGGAGAATTTTCTCTTGCTTGAGGAGGTCACTGTTATTGTTCCATTCGGACCTTTAGTTGATTGTATGCCTTTCATGCATTTTATGGAGAGCAATCTGCATTACCCAAAGTTCATCAATTTAAATGTAAACTTTATGCAGAAACACCCTCCGAGTTGACACATAAAATTAGCCAATCACATCAGGTAACACTGAACTTTCTGGCTTCTGTATCACCAGATCAGACAGCTATCTCTGTTTAGTTAGCCATGATGTAGACATGTAGACATGACCAGTCTTGCTTCTGTCACTCTACAAAATTTCATCTCTCTCCCTAGTTTATTGGGAAGTGAGGACATAGTGGAAAGAAGGGGGGAAGAACTAATTGATAAAAATTTCAACTTGTGTTGTAAGATACTGCTCACTGCTTGAGAAAAGGAAGGAAGGCTCCGCGTGAGCATATGTGTACATGCGTGTGCACATGTGTCACATGGGCAAACATCTGCAGTGTTATAAACCCCAGTGTCAATTCCAGGAACTCAGAGCAGTGCCCATTCAGCAGCTCCTTATGTTTATGTTGAACACAGGGTTGGTCTTCTCTTCGTTTTCTTTTAGCTTCCTAGACAGTATATGAACAAATTTACAGTCGGATGGGACAGACCTCCTACCTGGTAGCCACCACACCTGAATGCCGATTGGATGCTGATGAAGCATGACTCACAGAATAAAGGTGGAAAGATAGCCTTGTCTTCAACCACCAGTGTGGCTCACCTGTGGCTATTAGGTCTGCAGGAGGTGGATCTCTCATGTCTCTGATGACTCATGGGGACTCAAGCAAAAACACTTGCATCCTTTCTTCCTGCTCACATGATCTGTCCTTGCCCTGCTTTTCTTTGGGATCCCCAATTACTTTTTGCTATGTGTCCCCCATCTCAGTGTTCCTAGACAAACATTTTCTCATCTAGGGAGAAAAATTCTTTTGTATTCAGGTGTGTTCCTGACAGAGATTCCTACTATCATTTTTCACTGCTCTTGGTACAAATTCTAAAGAATCTGAGCTTTAATATAGAAATCACACTTTAGGAATCAAAAGCTTTGGACTTCTGAGCTAATGCAAACAGGTCTTTGTTCAAAATGGAATGGGTCAGGGGAAGTTATTGAGAATCTTGGAAGAGAAAGGGAAAATGCTGGGGGGGAAATTCTTTAATACCTCAGAAATATTAAAAAAATCTCAGAAGTATTAGCTTGACCCTTAAGGATCAGGATCTCAGTCTAATATTTTTCTATTAGATAATCACAAAAGTCAGTTTTGCCATTGATTTCTACAAAGATAGCTCTTTTGTGCTTTAATTTACTTTTTAATAAGTAGTATTTTTTCATATTGAGTTAAAAGATTAGCCAGACCTCAGAGGAAGCTATGAAAATGAAATAATTTGTAGCTATAGAAAAGCTGTTAAGCACACACAATAAACTACCTTTCCTTTAGCCCTTTTTCCATTTAAGGTAGACTTTACCTTGCAAAGTAAACAAAAATTTTTATTTTCGTTTGTCTTTTCCAAGAAGTGTCTCCACAGGGCTGAATATGGAGAAACCAAATGATCTGCTTGGGCGTATGAAGAAACTTATAGGATTAACAATCATTTAAAAAAAATCTCATCCTGTATATTTTCTTATTCATGTTACAATATTTTCCACACAATGAACTTGTATGTAATATAAAAGTAAATACAATACTCCACACAGATGCTTAGAAATTTCTAATTAGAAATCTTTCAGGTTTATCTACCTTTTTTTTTTTTCCCCTAGGTCTGACTTTCTAAGTCATGAGTTCTCAAAACCTGGATTGCTTAGTAAAAGTGCTGATTCCTATTCTTCTTTATTCCCAGTTTTGTTACAGTTGAGTTTGAATTGGGCCCAGTAAGCTGAAATTTAAGAAGATCCTCGAATGGTTCTTAAACAGATGCTTAGAAATGATCTTGACGATTTTATTTCCAATTGCTTTTTAGTATCTTCATGGAAGACATGAGATTGAATGGTTTTCCTGCAGTCCTTGAGTGAGTCAACTTACCTGAGATCATTTCACACAGGGCTTCCAATTGAAGCAATGGCCCACCATGTATTCTCCACTTCTGTTCTAGAATCCAGTGGTGGAACGAGACAGTTTCACAGTAGTATTTCCATTTGTTGCCTCCATCTGTCCTTCCATTGTGCCCTATGGTGAGTGAGCAGTCATATCTTTTCATTTGTTCCTTGCAGTTATAAACAATGGGATAGTACTTCAGATCGTGCTTCCGTTGCTGAGATTGTCCTACATTGTGTAGAGTAGATACCTTTGACATCAGAATTTTAATACATGTGCGTAGACTCCTCACATCACTGGGAATGCCCATGAAGGAATGAAAGAGGCTACCTTTTATGTATGGCTTCTCTTGAAAGTCTCAAGATGTGGGATGAGTATCATTCTGATATTTCAACTAATAATTGGCTCTTAAAATAAAAAATGTAAGTATGCTGATGCTAGAAATTCTATCTTTTGCAGCCACTAAAACCTACAATAAGACAATTTTAGAGTGAACTTAAAATGTGGTGTATAATAACAAGTTTGAAGGTAACAACTTTTATAGTTGCTGTTGGAGGCATCGCATGGTGGGCTTTGTCTTCCAATTTTCTTTCATGCTTTTCCTTTCAACTATTTTGCTTTAGTACATCAGTGTGTTTCAATTTATTCTCATGAAAATTTCAGTTTTACAGAATGGATCTTGAACTCTTAAAAGCTGATGAAAAGAACCTAGTGAATAAGAAGTGATGGAATATGGAACTGATGGATGACAGAAGCATTGATGGACCACAGTCATGAAGAAGGGAGGCTTGGCAGGGATGGAAAACAAGAGTGTAAAGAATAGGAAAAGCTGTGCCTTTTTTTTTTTTTTTCGCCTCTGTAGATAAGGCTATGAGCTCCAACTTGGCTATGATGCAGTTTGATGGCCATGATGATGAGGAAGAAAATCTGATTAATGTAATGCACATGATCTCCATTTTATTCCTGAAGAAAGTGTACTTTTTTTTTTTTTTTTTTGAGTGGGAGACAGGCAGGAGTTGAAATGTTCAATCTGAATATTAGGACACTTGACATGTTAAGGTTTAGATGAAATTGCTTTGCCTAAAAGCTTTTGAAATGACATTCAGCATCAGATTTTGGTCTTAGAGTAATTTCTATGTGAGTCAAATATCAGACTCTTACAATTAGTTTTTATGATATTTTGCTTGTAGGAGAGAGTCTTGCTGATTTCAAATTCTTTTCCTTCAACTACTGATCTCTAATCACTCTCATAGCAGTGGATCTTCTCAACATGTGGAGAATTTCACTCTTTGTACAACAAAGGGGGAGAAAGAAAACCTATGGAGACAAGTGTGTGTGCCTGGTGTTCTTTTTTTCCACTGTGACACAACCCAAAGTCCTTTCTGGGATTTTCTGAGTCCCTGAGCCCGAGAGCTCCACATCAGTCAGTTCAAATGCAAAACAGGAGAGACCAATGGGGGTTGCTGAAAGGGACTACTTGTGCGAGGATGTAGGCTGGTGGAAGGGCTGAGGCAGGTCCCAGGCTCACACCTTGTATCTCTGAGAAAGCTGGCTGGTGGTATCTGAGACAAAACCTTGAACACCCTTGACTTCTGATCTTAATCCCACTCTCCCTTTCTTGGGAAACATTCTCCAAGGCATGATTCATCCATATGATGTGAGAGCTGAACTTGAACTAGTCACTAGCAGAGCTTCTTCATCACTCTGGGGCTCATAAAACAGGCAAACAAAATTTCAGTACTCAGGGGAATAATCTTTATCTTAGCCTTTTCTTTTTAATGAAAAAAAAATCTGGTGTTATTTTTGGTTGAAAGTACTAAGATCTAACCTGCATTCTGGATGAAGTGTGTTACATAAAACAGCATACTGGTTCCTTGTCAGCCTTCTGTCTCCTGCTACCCAGTGCCTCCTGGCCATGAGGAAAGCTCTAGTGTAGACACCATCTTCCACTCTTAGAGGTACCTGATGAACATCTCAGATGAGCAGAAGACTGGGTGTGATTTAACTTAGAAATAGGGTTATCTGACCAGCTTCCAGGTACAAAATATGGGCCAACTCGCAACCTCTAGTCTCCAAAGGAAGGGAGCTTGATTTGGGGATCTCCAGCCTTGAGCAAAATTTTGTTACTGGGAGTAAAGATGCTCTGTTGTATAGTCTTTCTGTCCAACTCTTCTCTGTTCTTCTTCTGTGTCTTCTGAACTTGGGAATAATTGTAACTATTTAAAACTCTTTTTTTTTGTTGTTGATCTAAGATCATGTGGGGGCAAGTCAAAACCACAGTTTCCTGAGTGTGGGAAGTGTAATGTCACTTATTTTTGTACAATGAAATTTATTTCCTATTGCCAGTCTTCGTTCTACCAGGCAACAACATCTTTATGCTAATTTGCACCTCCCCCAACCTTGTATACTTTTTGTGGGATCCAGCCTCATTTTGTGGGTGCTCTGGCTTTCCCCATCATTAACCCACTTCACCCTCTGCTGGGGACACTCATTCCTGTCCATTTGTTGTTCATTGGTTAATTCTCAGATGCCATTTCTTCCAGTTCCTCTGGCTTTCATGTAAATGTCTACCAAGCCTTACTGCAGAAACCTCTCCCAGTCTAGAGCAGGCTGCCTGGACCTACCTTTTCTCTGAGTTACCACTTATTTGTCTGCTCCTCCCTTTCTATGCTAATGAACAAGTAAGTCTGGGATCTTTCTGCTTTTCTAGGACATATCTGGGTGCTTCAGTTGGTGAGTATGGGGGGGCCAAACCTTTGTGTCCTTTTTTCAGACAGGCAGAGTGGGGTCAGACATAGTAGTCCTTACTCAGGCACCCAGTAGTTTGAGTTTGCCTCTGAATATTTCTCTCTATTCCTCCTTCTTGACTGAGCAAACTTGACCTCATTTTTAGGACAGAAAAAAAGAATCACTCCTGCTTCAGTATTGCTCCCAATTATTTTAGGACTGTACCTTGCCTTTTGAAATGTAAAGTTAAGGATACCTGTCTGTCCTACCCTGCCTGCCCCTGCCTGTCTGTCCTTTATTGTCTATCCTGTTTTACTGTTCTCTGTGGCATTTTCATCAGCTGGTTCTTTATAGAAAGTTTGTACACATAAAATAGGAAGAGCTATGAAGAATATTTCAGCCCTTAAGGCAGTATCTTGCTTATAGATGGTGCTCAGTAAATTGTTGGAAAAAATTATGGGTGAATAAATAAACACAGTTGACTCTGATATGTTTGGAGGTATCTTTTCTGTAGACAATGGAAATGGAGTACAATGGTCTGATTTGAGGGGGAGTTAAGGAGACAGATCTCAGAAAATACAGTGTATGATATTTAAAAATGGTCCTTTTCATAAATACACAAGATGGTAGCTATACCACTTATTCAGAGGCTGGAACTGGAGTTTTCCTAGAGGCATTAGAAATCCTTTGTGGCAGGCAAGTTTCAAATCTGTATGTATTCGCCAGAAGGTTCTTGGCAACCATATGGAATGTGGCACAGCCATTTCTTTTGGAGTGGACAGTACAGAAGAGATCTGTCCTGTGTTCTAGCCCCAACCCCTTCAAAAACCTTGTTTACATTCTTCTTGGAAGCTCATGATGTGTCTGGTTGCAAAACTACTGTGGAATGCAATGCAACATAAAACTAAAGACACTGGTGGGCAGCGGACTTGAGGTTGGTGAAGCTGATTTTTCCCATTAAATAAATCATTTGGGGAAACAATATACAGAGGTTGGTTTTTATAGAAATAGTTTTTCTACACTCTTGTCTTTCATGGAACTATTACTTCAATTTTTTCCCTGAAATCTAAATTGAGTATGAAAGGGCATGTGTGTGTGTTTGTATGTGTACACACACATACGTACATACATATATATATAAGATTTACTAATTTCCTCATATTTTTCCAGCAGAGACAGGAGGTATGACAGGACTATCCGGGGGAAAATGAGAATCAATTTCTATGATCATATGTTTCAGCAAAAATTATTTTGGAAGAGAGAGGAGTTCTCTTTGACAATAACTCACTGGTCTCATATTTGATAAACAACAACAAGATTTATATTTTAAACCTTATGTTTATTCTTAATATCACCCAATTCTTCTACAGTCATTTAAAAAGACTTGACAATAACAGACACATCAGTCATAAGTTAGATATGGGGCTGAAAGTGAAACTCATCTTTGCAGATTCTAGGGTGTTTGAAGATCTATTTCTAAGAAAAATTATGTGCTTTCCATATAATTCATGCTGTAATCATGCATCTATCCTTTCTGGTAACTCCCTGTTCAGATATTTATCATTTTATGCAGTTGTTCCTTGGAAGATGCAACTAAACTAGATCATCTCTTAAATGTACTGAAAGCCTGACTCTAATAAATCATGAAAGGCAATCTTTTCTTCCAGTGGAATCACTTCTTCTAATGTAGCTGACTTTCAAATCTGAATTCCCTAAGGCCTGACTTAATGCTTGGCTCAGGGCCAAGTTCCATTAAGAGATGTATATGGGTGACTCCAGCCCACTCTGTGTAATTGCCCTGAGGCTTCTAAATGGTCCCATCAAAAGGACCAGACACATTTCTATATAATTTTATAGACAAAAAAGACATAATATGGAAATTTTGTTACTACATCCACTTTATGTTAACTGTTATTGTGTATGTGCATATAAGGAAAGTAATAATAAAAATATAATTAAATTGAGAGAAAAATTTATTTCTGCTTTCTTTGTATTTTTCCCATTATAGATCTTACTTGACATTAGATGAGGTTACATTCTGATAAACCCCACTGTAAACTGGAAATAGCCTAAGATGAAAATGCATTTAATATCCTAACCTACAGAACATCCTATCTTAACTACCTCAGATGTGTTCAGAACACTTACAGGAGCTTAGAGTTGGATAAAATCATCCTACACAAAGCTTTGTTCTAATAAGGAATTTAGTATCTTAGATATAGATGGATATTTTGTAGACACATTACCAAAGCACATGACACAATATCTGAAAAACACAATAATCTATAAAATACAGCCAACTCAGTGCTCTGGAGTGTTTAGGGTTTCACTTGTGAAGGGGATGTTTATTGGCAGCTCTAACTCACTGCTGCACCCAGCATCACAAGAAGGATCAGACCATGATGTGTTCATGTTGCCAACAAGGGGCAAAATCAAAATTAAAAATTCAAATGTGCACCTTGTATTGAAAGTGCATTACTCTTGCTCCTACATAAAGTCCAAACATCCAAGTGGAATTATAATTTGGGATCCATCTGTATAGAACAGATTCACACAGTGTTCCTTTAGTCAAGTGACCATAAGAGTCAATGATGTTTTGGCTCCAAATATATTAACTCCTCAGCAATCACATTCTGTCCCCTTTTCACCTTTGTTGCCCCCAAAACAATTTCTCCAAGAGAGGTTCTAAGAGTTGGTAGGAGAGGTATATTAGAGGGTCTCTCTGCTTTGATTTCTGTGTTCCAGTTTTTGTTATTTATGGTTTTGTGACTCATAAAAGAATTCAGACTCGCCCAAAAGTTTAGCAGGTTGCAGGTAGTGAGCTGGCAGTGCTGCAGTTAGTACTGGGGACTCTTGTATACTGTTGCCTTGGAGCTTGGGATGAAAGTTCTTCCAGTGAAAGTTCAACTTCAAAGCAGCTGAGGTGTGATTGGGATAATATACAGAGGAGTTTTGAAAAAGACAAAGTGGCTCTTAGGACCATTTAAACTGGTAGCTGCGTTACTATCATCTTTCTGCAGGGAAGCTGAAAGCTGACATAGAAGAATGACAGGCAGATGAAGAGTCACAGTGTAAGCAGCACTGTGGTGGACAGTGGGTTTTGAAACCTCAGGTGCTAAGGATCCTAAATGATGCTGCTACCTCTGTTCTAGTGGTTGTATCTCAGTAACATTCAATTGCCTATTAATTCCTCTTCTGGGTTCCAAATTTGCTGGTCCATTTACTGAAGACTTCTCTTTCTCTCATAGGGCTGCATAGAAATTTGCAGTTTAGGGAATAGTTGGATATTGACAAATATCAAAGGAATTTTCTCCTCGTAGGTACTTGATAGTCATGAATAAAGATTTGAGAAATGAGAGATTGGGGCCCAGCAGATAGAAAATAAGATCACTTTCTTATTTGTTCCATCAACAAGGGCTCATTGCTTCCCTATTATTGACTAATGCCCATCTGCAAGTCCTCTGGGGAGAAAGCAGGGTATGTCCCACTGTCAACATGCCAGTTTCATTTGGAAATATCCACCAACCCTTTCTTTCCTTAGCTCCCTCCCCCATGTAAGTGTTTGATGAGGCACAGTTCTTGCCAGATGCTCATTCAACCTTTGAAAGGCTTTGATAACTTTTATTATCTTCCTGGGTGGCACACTGAGGTACAAAATTGAGTTCTGCTTCACAGATGAAGCTTTTGAAAACCAGGAATTGCAAATTGCCTCGTTTTGTCACTCCCAGAGCCATGTTCCATTTTGTAACTTTGGAAAGGCTGCTTCACATCCAGGGGCATTTTTACTAACACTTGATTGTAAGGTTGGGCATGATTTTGGAGCTGGATGAGATGATCTGGTAAGAGCTGTTAGGTCTCTGCATGGAAAGCTAAGTGCACAGGTCATGCACATTGGTCCAAAGCATACTGCCTGTTTTATTTACTTTTTGTAACTGGGAATGAATTTCCCAGCTCACTCAGTTTCTAAGAGCATGCTGTCTATACAGCAGAGATTGTAGCCTCATTCTGATAATCCTCAGATCATTAAGATTCAGTTTAGTCAAGCTCAACTTTACTAAAATTATACTAGAAGAAACATAATGCAAATTTAGAGAGGCAGAAAATGTGTTGCTCTGAAGTGTCTGGTCCTGGTTAATCTATAAGTCTCTGGCCACCACAAGAGGAAATTGGAGATTCTGCCCTGTTTACATAATACCTGTCCTGGTTGCTACTTCTCCTGGTTGTCCTCATTTTGCAGTCTAATAATGACTGAGGGGTTCTGTTTGAGGGCAATGAGGCTGACTTTCCAGGTGGCCCATTATGGTCACTGCTTCCTATTCTACAACCTCAGGCCACAGACAGGAACAATTATACTTTAAGACCCCAGTCAAGTTCGTCCTGCACTGTAAAAATGATAAAAATCAAAGATTTTTTTTTTTTTGGGTGGACTTGGTGAACCAATACAATGATGAGTCCCTTCTTTTGAGAGAGTACTGTGAGCTTTGCATCCGGGCCAGGCATGCTGGGAACCAGCTGTGGTGTTTAAGGTACTGAGTTTCAGAGAGGGCACCAAATGTCAGCTCCTGACCACCCCTGGGAGGGGTAGGTAGGCAGTAAATTGGACTAACCCATCAACCAAACTTCCCTGGGGCTGAGGGTGCTCCAAAACTTTCAGTGTAAAAATCAGGAAGGTGCTAGACACAGACACTCCTGCTAGATCTTAGTCATCTCAACAGTGTTTCTATGATGGCCTCTGCCCCCACCCTATGCCAATCCACATGTGCCAGCTAAGTCCCAGTGTGACTCTGCTTGAAGACACATGTAATCATTGTTAAAGTCAGCAGAGCAGAACTTGAACCCATAGGGTTAGAGTCCTTATAGAAGAGGCACCAGAGCTCTCCTGTACTCCCCCAGCCTGCCCTTTCTCCCCATCCCTCTGCTCTTTCTGCCTCTCCTTCCCTTTTTATTTCCCTCCCTCTCTCCTCTCACTGTCTCTGACTCCTTCCCTCTCTCCTCCCCTTTCTTTCACCTCCCTCTCTCTCCCCTCTCTCTATCTCCTTTTCTCTTTTCCACCCCACCTTCTCTCTTCCCTTTTCTCTTTCTCATCCCTCCCTCTCCTCATTTCCTCTCTCTTGTGAGCACACAGCAAGAAGTTAGTCAACTGCAAATTGGAAGGGAGTGCTCACCGGATTCAACAGTGCCTGCCCCTTCTTCTGGGACTACCAGCCTCCATGGAAGCTATGGGACTGTCTGTCAAGCCTTTCATGGATGGTATTTTATGTTTGCAACCCAAGTTGACTAATACAGATGTGCATTAGTTGGAAGAAGGTGGGCTGCTTTTATGATATTTATGTGGCTTGTCTTCTCCATAAATTAAATCTAATCAGTCACAACCAACCATTCAAATTCTTGGTGTCTTAAAAGTGTACTGGAGCCTATTCATTTATAAATGGTATTTTTCCTATTAAAAATGCTAACTAGATTAAAGCAGTCAGTTTTAGGATGGAAGATCTGACAATATTTTGAAGGTCATTATTATCACTGTTTATCTGTGATGTGAAGACAGGGCCCCTGGGTCTTTTCCATGTTACAGATCTCCTTTGAAGTTCCAGAGAGTTTGGACACTGAGCAGCAATATAGGGCATGGAAAGGAATAAACCAGGGAATTAGCATGCACCGCAGGTTGAAGAGAGCTATATCAAAAGCTCACACACCAGGCTATTTAGTTTGTTGGCCTGCTTGGTAGAAAGCTACCTGCTGAGTAGGGTGGGTTTGAAAAATTGGATGAAGAGGAATATAAATGAGTTTAATTCACACTATTATTTCTTGGCTCCATGCACATGTGAATGAAGTTTTCCTTCCTCTTCACTGGCATCTATCTCTCACTTCTTTCTCTGAGCTAGTACCCTGGCAGCTGAAAGTCTTTAGAGACAATCACACAGTTGAACTGACTAGATTCTTATTTTCAAGTTATTTTAAGTTTCCAATTGGCTTTGCCTGACTGTCATGCGGGGTTGATCAGTAGGTGTCTTCCCCATTCACTGAGGTTGGTGCTTTTATTCTTTCTTCCTACACCCAAACCACAACCTACTCTCTTTCTACTAGACATCTTGCTTCACTCTTCACAAAGATTACAACATAAATCATCAGACCTCATTCTGAAACATGTCACCTCGGATGAAAGCCATCTATTCACTCACAGCACCCTCTATTCACTTCCTGTTCAGTTATGATGGAGATCAGTTTCCTTCATGTGTTTCATGTGGGCAGCTTCTGAATCATCTTTCAGCGAGTCCCATCACCTCATTTCCATGCCTTTTGCTCACTGAGTGTGCTCCCTGCATTTAATGACTAGCTTCTAATGAAGATAATCTGTCAAAAATGATGGATTTTTGCTTCCAAGATTAGGTGATAGGAGACTCCAATTTTGTCTTACTTGCATGTGCAGTGTGTTGGAGCAAGAGTGCAAATGTCAGCAGGATCATGTCTCTCCATGTCAGGGCTCCACTGGGGTCATTCTGATAGGTTCTCTCCTGCACCGATTGTGATATCCACTAGCACCTCCATGTTTCCATCATGGGCATCCCTGTGGGCAGGGAAACCAAGAGCCCAGTTACAGAACAGAAAAACATGTCTGGTCTCTGAGTTAAGTGCAAAGACGGATATCTTAGTACACCTCTTCCTATAATTGGTTATTGGTTATATATGACCTTCTCCTGCTTAGACTTCTCCTAATTTGAATATTTCAAATTTCCCTAAACAATATCCCAACCTCATTCATTGAGATGAGGAACTAAGTTCCCACCCATTTTCTAGGAAGAAAGATATGATTATTTTACTAGATGATGCAGGATTCTGGATGACCTAACTTTATAAATATTGAACCAAGAGAAGAACAAGAGTTGAGAGCAGAATCTTTCCACAGTGTTCCATGAGCTTTCCCCCTCCTTGCTTTCTGCTTTGCTTGAAATGAGCACCAGGCTTTGAGTGACCTGGGTACCCTGCAGCCAAATGCCAAAGCAGTTTTCAATGTCATCCTTTCAGAAGAAAAAGACTCCCAAAGAAATTAGAGATGCTTCTCAGATGCTAGGTCTTCAAACATGTTCTGTGTGTCCAAGACCTGAGCTCTTAATTGATGCCACTGGGTCCATCATAAAGCATTGTGAATATTGGTGCCTGTGAATATTGGTTCCTGCAGTTGGAAATCAGAGGATGGTGAGGAGCCAATTCCAATGACCAGGAATGTCTTCATGTATTTTCCTTCTGCATGCCCATGTAGCATTTAATAAGCAATAAATAGAGAATTAATCACTAAGGGAGTCATATGGTAGACATGGAGGTATTGGTCAAAACCAATATTGCATGAATAGATGAAGTTACTTGCTGAATTTAATCCTTGCACTCTAAAAGACTCAGAGACTATTCCTCTGTAGAGTCAACTGATATTCAATTAACTTCTGATAACTACTTTATTAATTCTAGAGCAAAAATTTGAGTTTCTTGAAAAGCTGATTAGCATTGTCTTGTGTTAGTCTGGCCTGGGAAAATGAGTTACAAGTATTATTTACTGAATGAAAATTCATGTTCTTCTTTTTCTCTTTTCCCCCCTTAGTATAATAACAAGCATATTAAACTAATGTTAAAATATTCTTAAGAGTTTTTCAATAACCTGAAAATTATTAATGATTGTGGCAAAGAGAAGACTATTCAGCTGTGAACACATGGTAACAGAAAATTGACCAAAGTTGTTGGATTTCTGCTTCCATTGCAAAACTGTTTGAAAATGAAGTGGGAGAACATGTAATTACCCCAATGGAATGATTATGGGACATTGAAAAACTGGTCACCCTAGGTGGTTAACCGCATGGTTAAGAGACAATAAATGGCATAGATAACATGAACCTTGTCCGGTCATGGACTCAATTTGCATTTTGTTTCTGCAAAAAACACATAGGTTAACTGAATACCAGAGAGCAGTGAACTTTCTAATGATTTGCATTTTTACATGGTGATTAAACATTCAAGAAATTAGGATAGAATATCTATAATACTCCATGGTCAAAATGTTCCTTCAACCTCCTGTATGTGTAAGTATAAGACAGAAAGGGCCATATTCTTTATTTATGCAATTGACAACTCTGTTTTCTAACAATTATCTAGTGATTGCATGCTGTAAGAATGTAAGATGGTGCCAAAAGTCTTATTAATAAAGCAAGTATTATTCACACTGTAATTTTGATGTTATTTCCTTCTAGATTTTTTTCCCAATACATATCTTTTAGACATTTGTACTTGCTATTTACCTTGATTTTTCAAAGTCATGTCTTAAAAATAGTACTTATGTTTATAATACAAAATATCTGAGATCTGGAGGCAATGAACAGAGTTATGGGCACAGGCTATTCTTTAGTGGAACTGGTTTTGAAATTTTTATTTATTGAACAATCCCCATAACTGACTAACTAGATTTTCTGTTGTTACAAATGAGATAAATGTTATAGTGCAGGATTATTTAGACACAAAGATTCTTTCAGAATTTTGACTGCTTTCAAAGAAACTTTTTTCTTTGACAGTATTCAAAGGACAAAGTTCTTTGAGGGGGGGGCCTCATTTTATTTAATTAAATTTTTATAGAGGTAAAGTTGGTTTCTGTAATTGTATTTGCAGCTCTGTAAATGTATGTATTCATACCATGTCCACCACTAGCTCCAAGAATGCTCCATTGGGCTCCCTCACTCACCCTATCCCATACCCTTCGACCCTTCCTCTCCTGGTTGTCTCAGCGTTGCACTGGAGACATCCTGTGAGTGAAGATTTATAGAATAAGAGCTTTCAGATATTGTTTACCAGATTATATATGTGTACATATACACATACTCACATATACATATATACATATAGAAACATATTATGTATGATATAATACCATATTATATATAATATATTGCCATAATATAAATATATTACCATGTGCTATATACTATATATTACCACACTATGTATTATATAATAGATATATACATATGTATAATATCTGTGTTTTATTGCATGATGTTTACATAATAAAGAATATTATTAAAAACTCCAGGATAGTATCAATAAGCTAATTATTAACTGAACATTTAGGATAGGTAGATATATAATTGCAAATTTAAAAGTTAGCTCCAAAATGTACATGCAAATTTAAATGTGATGAATATTC
Source organism: Uropsilus gracilis (assembly GCA_004024945.1). Taxonomy (NCBI): domain Eukaryota; kingdom Metazoa; phylum Chordata; class Mammalia; order Eulipotyphla; family Talpidae; genus Uropsilus; species Uropsilus gracilis. Next base: position 79,877 of record PVHY01003008.1, read on the forward strand.
TAATATTCTAATAATTTACTTTCTTATTAGAAAGGGCTTTTCAGGTGCATGGCTATGAACTTAATTTTATAAATGGCAACTGGGGGGTCATGTTAGATATAAATAGTAATGACCAATTATTTTTATGAAATTTTTCAGAAAACTAATATTTGATGCTCACACAGAATTTTTAAAAAATTTTTTGACTTAAAGTTGATATATACATATACATATACAAATCATCTATTAAAAACATCTATTTTCTAATGAACAGAATTTCATTGAATTTAACTGCATGCTGAGCAATCATGCCTGAAGAGCAGAAGCTGCAGCCAGGGCAGGTGGTCAGCAGAGCACTGCAACATCTGGGGGAAGCCTCCTTGACCTTGACATCTGAGCATGCTGTGCATGAGAACTATGGGTCTGGATCTTCCTCTTTCAGAGCCACACTGCCCTTTCCTCTTGGAAAAGGCAGAGCAGATGCCTTTTCTGAGCTACTTCTTACTGCAGAGCAAATGCCTTTTCTGAGCTACTTCAAGTCTGCTCATCTCCCTCCCAGGAGTCAGGACAGGTGCATAAACAAACAATAGTTTCATCTCTCAAGTTTTTTTTTTTTTTTATTCTAACCAACTTTGGTTCTAACAAACAAACTTTTGATTCTAACTTCTAGGGTCTGCAGAACCTACCAGAAGCACACTAAGAACAGGAGGGTAACTCTCCCACACCCCTTTAGTGTGGACTCCCCAGATCCAAAGTCACAAGGGTCCAGCCAGCAATGGTTAGTTAGCTCTTATGAAATGGGATGTGGCTTTGGAACATGATGCTTGAGTCTCAACATGATGCTTGAGTCTCTCTCTCTCTCTCTCTCTCTATATATATATATATATATACACATGTATATGTATATATATAGCATAACATATATGTGCTATATATGTTAGCATATACAGCAGTGCTGCTTTGCTTGTTCTACCCAATTCAAGAAATAGCAGTTATATAATTCTAAAAACTGTAGTATACTGCTAAAATCACTCTTAATTCCATCAGATATGCAAACAGATCCAAGTCCTATAGAGTCTTAAATTCCTCACAACTTGGTTCTCTAGCCATGAACTGTAGATAACATGATTCCTGGCTGGGTGTTGGCCCTAAACCCTTGGAGACCTGCTCTCATAGTGTCATGGCTACAGCAGCAACATCTCAAGTTCATTAAATGATACATTATTTAAAAACACATATTTTTTAATTGAACTATCACTGGTTTACATACTTGTTAGTGTTTTGGAGGTAAAAGATCTTTCTCCTCAGGTACAAACACCATAATACACCCACTGCCAAAGCACCCATAGTCCTCAATAGTCCATTTTTCTCTCTTCCACCTTGTTATGGTACCTCTTACCAGCCATCCTCTTTTTTTGATGCTTCTGTTCTGTGATCAGCTCTCAAGGATTGATTTAAAAATTTATTCTTGTCTGAACCATTAGTGTCTGTCTCTATATGACAAGTATAAGTGACACCATCTGGTATTTGTCTTTCCCCTTCTGGCTTATTTCACTTAGCATAATCTCTTCCAGCTCTGTCCATGTGAATCTTTTTTGATCACTGAGTAGTCCTCCATTGTGTGTATATGCCACATTTTCTTGATCCATTTACCAGCTGATATTTCAGGGGGATGATTGTGGAGATACATCCCACCAGAGAATGTGCATGGTGGGAGTGACACTAATTGGAAAGTAGGTGGAATATCAATAACCACAACCAGTGTGGTTGGTGGTCTGGTTATTCAGGTACTTGAGTTAACATTTTAGTGGACGTGAGAAGACAGTTTTCTTTCTACTTTGCAGTTAGTACAGAGTATGACATATAGTGAAGGGACGAGCTTTAAGGTCCCAAGTAGGCAATGTGACAGTGAGATAGAAAAAGGCTGCTGGGCCCATGAAAATTAGTTCAAAAGGTTTTACAAAGGTTTTTATATAGGGTAGAGTTTCCATAGGAGAAATTTTTTACTCTATATTTCTCTAACATGAACATTGTTCTCCCACTGGTCTGAGTGGGAAGCCATGTTAGTTTATGATGCAAGATTTACAGTAGATGTTTGTGTTCTTTCTTTAAAATCTTCCCTGAACCTTGAAATAAATTCCTTTTATGTACTGTTGTTCATATATATGTAAACAAAATGTTCTACTGAATCTAAACAACCAGAACTTAAAATTTTGAGTAACTATGAGAAAACTGGGCATTTTAGATACAAAGTAAAACAGATACAAATTCTAATGTAGTTTCTTATCTCCAATGTTAACTTGAACACAAAACCATTCAATGGTGGAAAACTCCCTTTAAAACTCAGGCTATTTTTGCTTGGCTCAGGATGAGTAACTGCCACATATCATTGAAGATACTTCTGTCTTATATCAGAATGAGAGCTTGTATTTTATGACCTTATAGTATGGGTAATGTGTTGCATTGTGAGTAACATGACATGACATGGCCTGTGACCTGTGAGAATTCGGTAGAAAAGTGAACTCTCAGTCTTCATCAGGTAAGCAAGTAAGCAGCATTTTGTTCCTCTTCAAATTTGAAGTATTTCAGATTCCTTATTTAAGTTTTTAAATATGACTTTATATTTACTGTGATAAAATGAATATCGTGGAAAATAAAGCTTGGTGTTCTACTTCATAATGACATGCAACTAAACATGTATGTTTTATAATAAACTTTTTATTTTGGAATAATTTTAGGTTTACAGAAAAGTGACAAAGATAACATGAGGTTCTGTTTATTGTTCCCGCAGCTTCAATGTCTCTCATATTATCTTTCATTATTGTGATACAACTGTTAAAACTCAGTAACCAACATGGCCACTTTCCTATTAACTAAACTCCAGACTATTCTTATATTTCCCCAGTCTTTCCTAAGCATCTCTTCTCTGTTAGAATCCAGGATTCCTCATTGCATGAAGCTGTTCTAACTCCTCTGGGTCCTGATAATTTCTTAATCTTTCCTTGTTTTTCATAACCTTGACAGTTTTAAGAATACTGGTCTGATGATATTTTACAGAACATTCCCCAGTTTGGGTTTGTCTGATGTGTTTCTCATGATTAGGCTTGATTATGAGTTTTGGGGAGGGGCATAAAACCACAGAAATGAAATACCCTTTCATCACGAGGTCTCAAAGATTGCATGATGTCCACGTGACTTTTCATTGGTGATGTTTACTTAGTCATTTGGTTAAAATCATACTCTGCAGATTTTTGCACAGAAGAGTTACTATTTCTTCTTTCTCAGGAAGTGAATCATTAAGTATAGCCCACACTCAACAGAGTAGAGACATTAATATCCACCTCCTGAAGGAGAATGCAATCTACATGTGTCATGTGGCATTCAAAGTCATAGTTTGTGAATGATTTGATCTAAGGACTTTACCATCAGTGGACCTGGAATGGTGCAGGTGAATAAAGAAAATACTGTCCATGAGAACCTTAGTGCAAGCTTTTTTTTATTGTCACTGTGCCATGTGAAGAGTTTGTATTCAATGCCATATCAATACTGTTAAATTCTTTGACTAAAACCATATGGATGGTGCAAGTGAGTGAGATTTGAACACACTTTGAACGTATTTTCATATCTGAAGAAGCTGAAGCTGAACTTTCAAATGGGACAGAATAAGCTCAATACTTGGAACCAAAGTTAAGGTAATGACAAACTCCACATAACTAGAACACATTTGTGTCTCAGTTGCCTTTGTCTCTACATGCCATCCAGCTAACAAGTAGGTTTCTGGTGTAATTTTATCATTGCTTTCTCTCTTGAACCTTAACCTCTACTCCTAAAGCAGATTTTAAGGGCTCAATTGTATCCCTCCAAAATGTTGAAGTCCTATACCTCAGTAATTCAGAATGTGACTTTATTAGGGACTAAACTTTGCAGACTGAAATTTGTAGGATGAGTGCAACAGGGTGAGCTCTGATTCTGTATAAACTAATGTTTATTTTAAAAATGGACTATTTGGTTATAGAGGTGCAGACATAAAGAGGATATCTTGTGAAGATTAAGGCAGAGATTGGGGCAGTGTTTGTATTGAACACAACCAAAGATTGCCAACAGACCCCAGAAGTTAAGTAAGAAGTACAAAACAAATATTTTCTTTCAGCCCCTGGAAGGAATCAATCTGCAAACACATTGATTTAGAATTTCCAAAACTGTGAGGGCAAATTTCTGTTGTTTCAGCCACTGGATTGGTAGTACTGTTGCAGCATGCCTAGCAAACTATTAGAGTAGTTAACTGAAGTTGGACTGAAAAACCCAGTGTTTGAGGCTCAAAGCTTGGTTGGTTGTAAGGTTTTATCTTTGTCACGGGGTCCAAGAGGAACCTGCAGTTTCTCATTTACAATAATCTCTTCACAAATGATACTTCCAAATATTCACTTCAGATTGCTCCATGGTGTGGATCATATGGAAATTTATGTCATTTCTGGCGTTTTTGTCCTTGCCTTCCAAAATCTCTTTCAAAACTAGACAGCTTTCTATCAACTGACACCATGTGATGGCAAACCAGTTCTGACTTTGGCAGTCACATTTCTGCCTACTTCCAAATGGTTGAGTAAATGGTGGAAGCATTCAACTTGCAGAGGGAACAATGAGGAACAACCTCCCAACCAGTGGGTGGCACTCACAGCCAACTCGATGGTAGAAGGTGTGGCATTCCAAATCCCAATTCCCGATGGGGAATAAAGATGAGTCTGTTACTTTGACAGTTAAATTGCTGGTACTTCAGGAGTTGAACGGTGGGATTTTGGCAGTTAAACTGCTGTGCGTTTGTCAGTTGAGCCATTGGTGAGAAGGGGTGTTTGTGGTAAAATCACCAGCTTGCTACCACACAAGCTGTGTGTGTCCTGTCTCTTCTCTCACTCTCTACGTAAGAAATTATGTTACTGATTTTTCTCCCCCCATCTGTCTGATTGTGAGTCATGTTTTGCAATGTTAAGTGTGTAGATGAAGACCTACCAAATGGTCTCCCCCGATTTCCCAGGTTTCCTTTGTTTCAAACTTATCTTGCCTTCTGATTTGACCATAGGTGAAATGAACAACATAACCCCCCCCCCTCCCCACACTCCTGCGCCTGATAATGCAGCATTACTATCCAGGGTGGAAAGAAATGTGGCTGTTCATTTATCAGTTAAGCTGAAAAAGTTGTGTATTTTCCATCTGAATCAAGCCCTAACCATTCTCCCAGTTGACCAAGACTGCATTAACTGGGGCTCCATGGATCCCTGCAGCCCTCTTGGGTTAGGGTGTGGGTAACTTCATACAGTTATGTCTGGCATCTAGTGAGCTATGGTGAATGTTTCTCAACTTATTTAAGAGACCAGAGCATGTTCATTTTCCATGAAATAGTTAAGTGATGGATTGGACAGTAGAAAAAAAGGTGGTGGGTGTTAGATTTATTTAAGAAATTTGAACATTAACTCCTTAAATGGCATTAGCACATACTGAAATTCTTCAGAAGCGTTCAACTTATTTCTTGGGCAGGCCTGATAATAATCGGGGAAGTAAGACTGAATAGGTATCATTATGTCTGTTTCCCATTTACAGGAACTGAAATGTAGAAATAAACAACTTATAGATGAACCTCTTCCTTCTCCTAATTTAAAGTTTAATTTAAGTGTGATAGAAACTAACATTTCCCTAGGAAGGTAGCTTGGACATTTGACTAAGCAAATGAAAACTTGAGACTCATTTATTTTCAACGAACTGTTGTGAACTACAATTTTGGTCACTTGAGGGTTGTAGGGGATGAAACAGGCTACCACAACCCTTAGCTCTTCCTCCTTTAAAGGAACAAAAATGAGCAGTGGCAGAAGCTGGGGCTCTCTAGTCATGCAGAGTGAACATGGATGGTCTGGACAACAGACTGTAGGGATCACTGGATATTAAATTGGTGGTTACTGTTTAGGAGACCAGAGGTAACTTTCAGGTTTGGTTAGCATATGTATTCTGTATTCTGCTGAATTTACTTATATTTCTATTAATGTTTCTTTTTTTGGTAAAAAAAATTCAAGTTCATTCCCAAATGTGCCTATTCTCCCCCCCCCCCCGCCCCCGCCTGTAGCTTTTTCAGGAAAGAGACTCTAGTTTCAATTTCTCTATTGTCAATTCCTTATCTTCAACCTGAAATTTCCTGGAGACTGGATCCTGGAGAGGATGCTTTGGGGCACTGTCCCATTCTGAGAATGGCACCAAAGCTTAAGAGATTCAGGAAGGGAAGGAAACATCTCCAAAAGCAAAATGAACTTGGGAGGGAGGAGGCGGGGGGAGAGAGAGAGAGAGAGAGAGAGAGAGAGAGAGAGAGGGAGAGAGGGAGAGGGGGAGGAGGGAGGGATGGAGAGAGAACTGGCAAACTAAATGTCTCAAAAGTAAGAGTCTCTAGTCTAAGCAGAAGCAAGCAGTGCATCCGCTGCTGCTGGAGTGAGACTGGAAGTTAAAACAACAGGAGAAGGATAGGGCAGGAAGCCTAGAGGAATGAAACAAGACTAAGCAAAATAAAGCACAACTTCATGAAAAGGTGTGTTGACTGCCCCAAAATAGAGCTGATTTACCCTGAGTATCAGTGAATGGCAGATCTTAATAAGGCAGAAGGGCCATTCCCAACTCAGGTGGAAGAAAACCTGATTTATTTTGCTTTGTAGAAACTTGTCTACTTGGAGCTGATCATATTAGAGAATGATAAAATAATGGCCATAACTAACATCTTTTGCTATCAGCAAAAATTTTAAGTGTGTTTGTATATTTTACCAAAGGAGGAAAAATGTTCATAATAGAATTTTCAATGCAAAAGTTAAAGTTCAAGGGAAAGGTTTCAATTTAATCATCTGTGAAAACCATTAATGCCTTGCAATATTGGAAAATTGATGTGGAGATAATCTGTCCCTTACTGTGGTGATAAAAAGATTGGAAATTAAATTTCAAGGCAATCACTCCCTTGGTGGGGGCAACTTGTGAGACATAAAGGTTGAAGGATGAAAGGAGTAGAAAGATCACCTACCACACACACAAACACATTCCCCCCCACCCCACACACCCCTCCCTTAAGCAAAGCTCTCCTGTTGCATTTTATTCTTTCCCCTCTTTTGCCTTTTTTTGTTTTTTTTTTCCATCTGTTCCTCTTTCTGTTTCAAGATTTTGAAGTATGAAGTCTATCCTGGAGCTGAGATTGTCAGTGGGAGAAAAGTTAGCTTGTATAAAGAAACTTTCCAGCAGTATGTCATCTCACAGAAAGCTTTTTTATCAGCTACACCTCACCACAGTCTAATCCTGCTTTCCCGTTCCACCCCCCCTCCCCTTTTTTTGAGACTAGGTCTCACTATTTTTGCCCATGGAACTGTAGGCTCACATTGTCCAGGGTACCATGGACTCAAGCAATCCCCAACCTCTGCTTCCCAGGTAGCTGGGATTACAGGTGCATGCCACCATGCCCAGCTACTTTTTTGGAAATAGGTCTTGCTATGTTGCCCTGAGTGGGACTCAAATCATGATCCCTAGTCCCCACCATGGCTTCCTAGGCTACTGCTTACAGGCATGAGCCACTGTGCTGGGCTTCATTTCCCCCATTTTGAGCTGGCTTTTAGCACACACTTGTAGAGATTTTTGTGCTCCTGTATTATTGATAAGCAGCCCCAACCACCATTCTCAAGGGATGTGTGGAATCTGCCCAGGGGAAGTCAGTGACTTCATCTTATCAGGCAGACAAGACTGCCTCCCTAACTGTTGTTTACAAATGCATAAATAACTAAATGCATAGCAATGATACCCTCACCCCTGACCCTCCTCAGGATATCCAGGAGGTGGAGTTCAGGGGTAATCATGGCTGGTCTCCACAGAAGCAGAGATTCTGAGCTGGAAGTTGGTTTGGAGCAGGAAAGGAAAGTGGAGTGGTCCATGGTCATTACAAAGGGTCTGGATGGAAGTCACCTAGGAGACCCCTGGAATGCATTATTTGTCTTTTCACTTTTAAAATACAGGCTTCTAAGGATTATGTCTGGGATACCCACAATGTCAAAGGGACAGGTAAACATTTAGACAGTAAACAGATAATGCCTTGAGAATCATAATTCCTTGAGCTTGGAGGGAGGTCTGTGCTTGCTCCCTGACATGTTTTATTTGTTTACAGTGGCTTTTACAAGTGAGTCCCAGGGTGGGCGAATAATAGGTGATCTCTATGGTATCAGCTGCCGACTCTGATGCAAATGCTGAAGAATTTGAGGACATTTTGTGCCCTAATTGATTTTTCCACTTCAAAAGTTCTGTGGGAATTCCTTTTTACCAGTTTTGAGACAAGTTCTAGAAGCAGCCAAGTGAGATGTTCTCTCTTTTTCTCAAAGAGTTAAAAATGAGCCAATTTAAGTGCTCATTTTGAAAGCATTTTCTCACATTGTCTTAAAGACTGAAAGTGAAGAAAGATAAGTAACATCTGCACTGGATCTCTGAATGTGGGTGAAAGGAACAACAAGACCTGAAGCAAGACAGGTAGGAGACATAGAGATTTTAGGTCATTTGTTGTCAAGTTTCCCCTATTGTTGGGTTGAGGAATTTGAGTTTCCAGGTGATGTTATCTGAGCTGCCTGCTCCTGTGGGAGAGGTAAAGGTTTCTGCGGTTGAGCTAAAACCAAGGGCCAGGCCTGGAGAGGAGGAGGAGGCCCATGGGCTCAGAGTTGGGACTCCTCTCTACAGAAATTTCTATCACCAACCCCCCTCTCCAAGAACTCCTGAAAGAAGTCCAAAGATCAAAACATGCAAAAGAATAAAAAGAATGAACAATAAAAAGAAAAGAAAGAACAAACTAAAACAGAACCCCAAAAGAACAGAACAGAACACCAGGAACACATTGCTAGACCCTTAAACATTAATAATTACTCTAAATGTCAATGAACTAAACTCATCAATCAAAAGGCACAGAGTTGCAGACTGGATTAAAAGACAGAACCCAACATTCTGCTGCCTCCAAGAAACACATCTGATCCCAAAAGACAAGCTTAGATTGAAGGTAAAAGGATGGAAAACAATTCTACAAGCAACCCCCCCCCCCTAAAAAAAAAAAGGTAGGAGTGGGCATCCTTATAGCAGACAAAGCAGATTTCAAAATAAAAAAAATAACAAAGGATAAAGATGGCCATCACTTACTGGTTCAAGGGTCAACCGACCAAAAATACTTAACAATTATCAACATATACTCACCAAATGAGGGAGCATCAAGATTTATAAGACAACTACTAAGAGAGCTGAAAACAAACATAGATGAAAACACTCATGTAGTAGGAGACTTCAACACCCCACTCTCAACAAAGGATAGATCAAAAAAACAAAAGCTACACAAGGACACAAAAGTCTTAAAAGAAGACCTAGACAAAATGAACCTAATAGACATCTACAGGATGTTACACCCACAAGGAAACGAATACACCTTCTTCTCAAATGCACATGGATCATTCTCTAAAATTGACCACATACTAGGCCACAAGGCAAACATGAATAAATACACAAAGATTAAAATAATACCAAGCTTTTTTTCAGACCATAAGGGTATCAAACTAGAAAGCAACAATGAAAAGGAAGTAGGAAGAATACCTAACACTTGGGGACTGAACAACATGCTTCTAAAGGAAGAATGGGTAAGTGAAGAAATTAAAGAAATAATTAAAATGTACTTTGAAACAAATAACAAAGAAGACACAGCATTCCAAAATGTCTGGGATGCAGCAAAAGCATATCTAAGAGGAAGGGTCATAGCAATACAGGCCCATATCAAAAACCAAGAAAATAACCAAAAAAACAACCTAATCTATCAACTTGAAAAATTAGAAAAAGAGCAACTGAAAAACCTAAAATCCAGCAGAAGACAAGAAATAACAAAAATAAAAGAGGAAATAAATAATCTAGAAGCCAAAAAGACTATCCAAAAGATTTATGAAACCAAAAACTGGTTCTTTGAAAAAATAAATAAAATTGATGAGCTCCTTGCATAGCTCACAAAGGAAAGAAGGAGAAAATCCTAATAAAGAGAATCACAGATGAAAGAGGAGAAATTACAACAGACACAAAAGAAATCCAAAGGATAATAAGAGATTACTATGAACAACTATATGGAAATAAATACAACAACCTGGATGAGATAGATTCTTAGAAAGATACAACGCCCCCAAATTAAACAAAGAAGATATAGAGAACTTAAATAAACCAATCACAAGCAGTGAAATTGAAGCAGGCTTCAAAACTCTATCTAAAAACAAGAGCCCAGGACCTGATGGCTTTACAAATGAATTCTATCAGACATTCAAAGAAGAAATAGTGCCCGTGCTACTAAAGCTTTTCCAAAAAATCGAGAAAGAAGGAAAACTGCCAAATACATTCTACGAAGCAAACATCACGCTCATACCAAAACCAAATAAAGACAACACCAAGAAAGAAAACTATAGACCAATTTCCTTAATGAACAGAGATGCAAAAAATCTTAAACAAAATCCCGGCAAACTGAATCCAAGAATGCATTAAAAGCATCATTCACTATGACCAAGTGGGATTTATCCCAGGGGCACAAGGACGGTTCAACATCCAGAAATCAATGAACATAATACACCACATCAACAAAGAGAAAAACAAAAACCACATGAAAATATCAATAGATGCAGAGAAAGCATTTGAAAAAGTCCAGCATCCATTCATGATAAAAGCCCTTGAAAAAATTAGGGATTAAAGGAACTTACCTCAACATAATAAAAGCCATCTATGACAAACCTATGGCAAATATCATCCTAAATGGGGAAAAACTAAAAGCATTCCAGCTGAGATCTGGAACTAGGCAAGGATGCCCACTCTCCCCAATACTCTTTAACATTGTATTGAAGTTCTAGCTAGGGTGATAAGGCAAGAAAAAGTCATAAAAGGGATATAAATAGGTAAAGAGCAACTGAAGCTATCATTATATGCTGATGACATGTTTCTCTATATAGAAAACCCCAAAAAATCCACAGAAAGATTATTTAAAATAATAAACCAGTTCAGTAAGGTAGCTGGATACAAAATCAACACACAGGAGTCAGTGGCTTTCCTATATGCAAAAAGTCAAATAGAAGAAGAAATCAGAAAAACTATCCCATTTACCATTGCACCAAAAAACATTTAACCAAAAAAAGTTAAATACTTGGGAATAAACCTAACAGAAACGTGAAAGAATTATACAAAGAAAATTTTAGAATGCTCCTAAAAGAGATAGACGACATAAGGAAGTGGAAAGACATTCCCAATTCATGGATTGGAAGAATTAATATTATCAAAATGACCATCTTACCAAAGGCAATCTACAGATTCAATGCAATCCCAATAAAAATTCCAATGACATTTTTTAAAGAGATAGAACAAAAATTACTGAAATTCATATGGAATAATAAAAACCTCATATATCAAAAAGCCTCCTGACCAGAAAAAAAGAAAATGGAGGTATTACAATTCCAAACTTCAAACTATACAACAAAGCCATAATAATTAAAACAGCATGGTATTGGTACAAAAACAGGCAGTCAGACCAATGGAACAGAATTGAGTGCCCTGAAATAAAACCACACATATATAGTCAACTAATCTTTGACAAAGGAGTGAAAAACTTATCTTGGAACAAAGATAGCCTCTTCAATAAATGGTGCTGGGAAAATTGGACTAAGACATGCAAAAAAATGGACCAAGAAAACTCCATTACTCCATGTACAAAAATCAACTCAAAATGGATAAGAGACTTAGAGGTCAGACCTGAAATCAAAGCATACATAGAGGAAAACTTGGGCAAAACTCTCCATGAATTACAGTTCAGAAATCCCTTTCTGGAAACAAATACAGATGGCAAAAAAATGAAGGAAAACATAAACAGATGGGACTACATCAAACTAAAAAACTTCTGTACGGCAAAAGAGGTGACAGAAAAAGCTAAGAGGCCCAACCGAATGGGAAAAAATTTTTGCCCTCCACATGAGTGACAAGGGTTTAATAACGAAGATATACAAGGAATTCACACAACTAAACAAAAGGAAAACATAAAGCCCAATCAAAAAATGGGGAGAACTAAAAAGACACTTCTCCAAAGAGGAAATACAAATGGCTAACAGGCACATGAAAAATTGCTCAATGTCACTAGTAGTAAGGGAAATGCAAATCAAAACCACAATGAGTTACCAACTTATACCAGTAAGAATGGCCCACATCCAAAGAACGGGCAACAAGAACTGTTGGTGAGGATGTGGAGAGAAAGGAACACTACTACACTGTTGGTGGGAATGTAAACTAGTCCAACCACTATGGAAAGCTGTGTGAAGGACCCTCAAGTTAATGAAAATGAAACTACCACTTGACCCAGCAATTGCTCTCTTGGGAATCTACCCAAAGGAGACCTCAATGTGGGTACAAAGGGATCCCTGTGCTCAGATTTTTTCTGCAGCACAATTTATAATTGCAAGGACATGGAAACAGCATGCAAATGTCCCCAAACAGATGACTGGATGAAAAAGATGTCTATATACACAATGGAATATTATTCATCAATCAAAAATGACTAATTTGATGATTTTATAACAACATGGATGTACTTAGAAGAAATCACATTAGCAGAAAGAAGTCATAAAGAAAAAGACAGAAACCAAATGGTTTCACTAATATATGGGATATAGTGAAAAAATAAACAAAAGACTTGAGGAAAAGTCAAAACAAGCTAAGCACCAAACTGAAGTGCACAACTTTGAGCAGGAAGGAAAGGGGGAGGATGGAGCAGAGAGTGGGGGGGGTAAATCCCTGGGATTACAATGTTGTAAAATTTATATATAAATAAATAAATAGAAAAAGAAGCTGGGACTCGACACATGAGGGGAGATTTTGTGGGAACCGAGCTAGCAGCTGTCTAGGCAGATGAGCAGTGAGAAATGCCTTTCTGGGAGTCAATCTCATAGGGAGATTGAGACAGATTTTTCCAAGGCCCTTCAGAAAAAATCTTCTGTTCCATTTTATCAATCAATGAAAAAACAAGAACTGTTTTCTACCTGGGTTCAGGTGGGTGCTTAGTTTAGCAGAACTTCCCCAGTTTCATTTGACTCACCTGAACACCCAAGCACCTGTAATGGGAATGAGCCCTGAAGGCATCCTGTGCCGGCTGACATTCTGACTGTCCCTTGGTTTTAGGATGTGTGTGGAGAGAGATGAAGAAGAATGAATTTTTATTTTGCCTTTGCTGGAGCTGTGATGGTTTAGACTTTCTATATTAGAATTTCAGTGAGATTGCTTTTCAGGGAAAAGAAAGGGAGTGCTGTCCATTAACAAGTTGCTTTGAAAAATCACTATCTAATTTCTTCTCAAGAGGGAACAGACCCAGAGAGGTTAACTGGCTACCTGAGGGTTCTATAATTTGTGGCAAGGATTCAGTTACAACTCTAATCCTTTGGCCATCAGGGTCCTGTGTTGATTTGAAAGGAGGGCTAGGATAGAGAAAAGACCCCTGTAGGATAAATGAGTTTCCTGGTGTTTTGCTGTTCCACCATTAGACTTTATGACCAACATCTTTGGAATTGTACCCTTTTCTTGATTGAACATATCTGGCTGAGTGGGTATGTGCATTCTTACCAGCTATAATTTTCATTTTTTTACTAGCTATAATTTTATTCTACCTACAGGTGTCTACTTGGGAGTAGTCAACCATATAATATCTATTTAATTTGTTATTGGATGAGACTGATGCTTTTTTCTTGTATTATAATATTTCTCCAGACCTGTTTTGCCAGTTTGCTTCTTATATGAAAATGGAACTATTCTCAACTTTCTTGTTTGAGTAATTCAGTTGATAAAAATTTTAATCATCTGTGTAACCTCTGCACATTTTTGCAGAACAACCATACAAAACAAAAAGAGCTACGTTTGTTGACTTTTAAAGTTTATAAAAATTCTTCCATTTTCCCTTTTTTCTTTCAGTTCTTTCATTTTTTTTACATTTTTTTTTTTTTTATTTTTTGGTTTGTTTGCTTACATAACTCATGTTTGTAGGCATGGTCCTCCCCCCTTATCTGGACTTCCCTATCCTGGTTGCCCCTCTGGTCACTCCAATTCCTCTCTCATTGTCAGTTGTTGGTTGATGATTGGCCTGTTGGACTCTTTGTGTTCTTTCTGAAGCATTATCCTCCTAGTTAAAGTCCTGCATTCCTGGGAGACCACACCCAGGCTGATCAGTTCTCCATAAATATCCTTAGAACAAGCCGGCTTTTCTGAGCATGTTGGTGAACTTCCTTTTGGTCTGGTGTATGCAGTGGTCCTCCACATTTCCCAGTGACATTTCTTGGTGGACTTGTTCCCCCATTGAGATGGGGGGTCTCCTTGCTCATGTTGACAGTGTATGTGGTTGGGGAGCCTGACCCTGGCATCAGAAATGTTGTTGGTGTTTTCTGGTGATATGTCTTCACTCTCATCCACAACCATCTTGTGTCTCAGAATTCTAGCCAAGCTCTTTTGGGGCAGGTGATGGTTGTATTCATGGCCTTTATGTCTCTGTCTCTTCAAGTATATCTGAGTTGTTTTTCTTGTTCAAGCAGAGGAATGGCTGCGGTGGGAATGAACCAGAGGGAGACACTCCCTCCATCCCGCCCCAGCTGTGCTCTCTGTGTGAGAGTGCTCCTTCCTGTTGCCTCCCCTTCTGGCTGTGGAACCAGAAGGTGTTCTTTCAATTTGAAAGCCACCCTTTAATTATCCCTTATTCAACTTTTAGATATTGCCTATCACCTACGTGCTAGTAATATAGCGTTTTCTTCATTAAGAGAATAAAATGCAATTGCTATCTATATGTGACCAGTGGCCAAGGGTACTAGCTAATAAGAAACTGCAGTAGGAACAATTAAACTTCCAACAGTTGCTAATTTCCAGTTTCTCTCCTTGAATCCTGAATTTTGTAGAAAACACATGGATGTCCTAACATGCCTCACAAGTTGCACTTACAAAGGGGGCAGGCCTTGGACCTGGTTTAGTTAATGTGCGCTGGAATTATGGAAAGGACATCCTGAAGCACGAGGAAAAGCAGAGGAGCTACACATGTCAGGTGTAGTGTGAAAAGCCTCTCAGTTTTGAGGACCCAAGCACATGTAAACCAAAAAGGGAGAAGCAGGATCATCTGGTAGAAATCTGTAGATCTGAACAGAATGTAGAATTGAGGCCACCAAAGGGAGAGGGTGGGAGTGGGATGAAGGGGAGTAGGATTTAGCAGGGAAAGTTGTTACTGTTGAAGAGATCAGGATATGACACTAAACAATGGTGTGTAACAGTGATCATCTCTTTTTAAACCCTGATGTCATACTCAGTGCTTTCAGGAACAGAGGAAGAGATGGAAAACTGGTCACCAGATATCCAAATTCTCACCATTGTTCAGGGAGTGATGGAGAGATGGATAGAGCTGGGTAATGTAAGTATCACCGGGAGCTTTTACCTCCATGTAGCAAAGCTGTGGTGTGGAGAGTCAATGTCTCCTTCCCCAAGTTCTGTGTCCCTGGAGGGGCCAAGAAATGGGTGTGGGAGAGCTGTCTCCTCCCAAGAGAGGGGTCAGTTACATCAAAGTTTTAGTGATTTTTCACTAAAAAGACTCTCAGGTAATTGGTAGCTCAGTAAATAGTGACTCATGCCTCCTGGGAAAGATGATGGTTATATTTTAGTGCAGTTGGCGTTTCTTATCCATGGTGTGGAAAGAGCAGTGATCAACAAAACAAAACTCTTCATTTATGGTATATAAGCTGCATTGTAAGTGACAAGATCTCAGTTTACCATTGTTTACACAATACCCAATTTACTGTTAAACAAAACAGTACTAGTCAGTACTCAATATTTGTTGAGCTATCTATGAGTCCTAAGTTTGGTGACTATCTTAGATTAAAATAGGCAAGAGTACCAATAAATACTGGGTAATGGATTTTCATAATGACTTGTCCTTTCTTGAAACTTAATATTCTCTGAATATGTGACTTGAGCTCTACGTGAATCATGAGAATCCTTGCTAACATAGGAAATGAACACATGTTCTAGCCTACAATTCAATTAGCACAATAATCCTATTTTTTTCTAGGTTAAAAAGCAAAATGCGTTCTGATACGATGCCACCTGAATACACGATCTGATTGTTCTAGCTATTTTGTGACAAAAGAAAAAGCAAAATGGGCTCTCCTGTGTTCTTTAGGGAATATGAAGCCTATTTGGTGAATGCCTTACAGACAAATCACTAATCAAATCTTTTCAGGTAATTTGAAGCAGGTTGTTGAGCTTAAAGAAAATCCTATAGTTAACTTCAGAAAACCAAAAAAATTCAGAAAGCATATGGACTCTGGGTAGATTTTTGGAGGAGGGAGGGACTGGGAAATGACAGTCACCAGTGTTTGCAACATGGACAAGGATAAGTCCTGCTTATTTCAATAATATTTGCAGAGTTTGGGGAAAGACTATGAGGTAGGATAAATCCTTGGGTTGCGACTCAGAACAATCTGTTGCCAATCAAAGCCATCATGAACTTCTGCTAGGTTTGTGTCAAGTGAAGCATGAGTCTGTAATCCCCTGGGATCTCTGGACCATCAAGCCAGATATCTGGTTTCATGGTGAATGATCTCAAAGTAACAATCAGGAAGCCTGCTTCAGAATAGATGGGCTAAGAATTATGGGAGAAAGTTGAGCAAACTAAATTAGGAAGACAAATACTAGACATTTTCATTCACATGTGGAATACAATAAACAAAGCAAAGGAACAGACAGAACCAGACCAAAACTAACCCTAGATATCTGACAGCGGAGCTGAGGGGAGTGGAAGAGAAGGTGGGGACAAACTGGGTGGAGGGGACTCTATGGACTAGGGTGGAGATGATTTGTTTATGCTCATGGCATGATAGCATCCTTCTACAGAGGTGTAAGCCTATACCCAGCAGTAACTGCATGTTATCTCAAAAAAGAATTTAAAAAAAGAGAAAAAAAGAATTAAGAGCTCATATGTAAGTGTACTCAACTCTTCCTAAAATCACTTTTCAGTCCTGAATTATGAAGATTGTATAAAGCAAACGTGTTCCTATTTAATAACAAGAATTACCTACTTAGACAAAAAAAAATGGAAAAAAAAAAGGATAGAAAAAGTATGACTATACCATATACTCCTGATGCATTTTTTCTGAGATGTGGAATGATTCTTATTCTGAATATAGGGTCACACTCTCATAAAAACCTGATGAAACCTCAAAGCAGCCACATATATGTTAAGTTAGGTAACTTAAGGCATCAACAACCCTTTTTTAGATACCTGCAGTGGAATAGCAGAAGGCAGACCTTGCCCCACTTCTTCATTCCTGCAGAAGCAGGTTTCTGTTAAGATACAGGTTGTGCTCCAGTCTCACTCTTTGTCAGGACAAGAGGATCTCAGAACTGGCTGCAGGCTAAGGTTCCCTCCACCAAGACCTGCTTTTCCCCCTTTCTCCTTCCACAGAGTCAGACCTGCAGCCCAGTGGGAAGATTGTGTCCAAAATATTCCCGCTCCCTTTCCCCTTCTGGATGTGCTTCAAGGGTACTCAGCAACCCCCACCCAAACCTCTCTCAAATCTAATTTTGTCTTTGTGTTGGCTTCTTGGAGATCATGAGAAAGAAAGAATTTGCATGGCAAGAGGAAGGTAATGATTTATTATGTTTCAGACATCATTGCCAGGTTCTCTCTGTGACCGAGGATCAGAATTAAGAGATGATGCCAACCAGCCTCCTTTTCTAGCACAGTGTCCAGAAGGGACAGATGACCCATTCTGAGATGGTTTCTTGGTGAAAGATATGGAAGAATCAGGCTTTAGAAAAATTTGATTTCCTTTACATGTGAGCTCTGATAATTTAAAGAGGTTTTCTGTCATATGTCTGTCCCCAATATATTCTGGAAGTGAATGATTCTTTTTCATCTTGGGACCCTGGCTGACTGGGGGTGAGAAGAAATAGTCTGGGATTCACATGCGCACTCCCTCCACCTCCAATCTGCTTGGTGCCACTGAGGTCAGAAAGCAGCTTCTAGATGTCACAGGCCAGGTGCCCAATTCTGTGCTGAGTTCCTACCAGGCTTTCCACTCAGTCCTCAGGTTGTACTTCTGCATCCTTTCATGCAGGGCACTCCTGAATATTTAATTCTCCTGCATCCCCAGGATGGAAATGATAGCACCACATGCCTCTTCCTGACTCTCCTCTGGGCAGATCACAACATTGAATACTTCTCTTGAGGGGTTAAGGACGTTCTGTAAACCTCCATCACTGGATACAATTTGTGATCAGGCAATCTCAGAAAACAGTGGTAAGATCATATGATTTTCCTACCCTCCGGACTGTGGGTCAGTTTTCTAAATTTTTTAAATTTTTATATAATTTCATTTTTTAAAAAATAATTTTATTTTTTAAAAATTGATTGCACATATAAGTGATATATATAAATAAAGAATCATTTTATACCCTGAGGTTCTCCTGATATTGGGTGTGAATGAAGCAGAAACTTCCAACAATATGCCAAAAAAGGGGGGAAAAAAAGGAAAAAAAAAGATGGCACTTCTAAAATGCAGCTTCGGCCACCAAGATTCTTTCAGAATCTTACCACCTACAAATTCTTACCACCTACAAATGTTGCTAGTCAAATGCAATTTAAACAACAGGGTTTTATAATAAGGAAAACAAAAAGTCCTTAATGCCACAGTGGTCAGTTATTTTCCCACAGTTACAATTTTTAATCCCAAACATCCCAAAGACACATGTCCTAAATGGTGCTTTTCTGCCCCTCCAAACCTGAGACAGGCACTCTGCAAAGTCCAGTCTTTTTTTCCTGTCTTTTCTTTGTTTTCTTCTCCCTCTAGGGTTCTGAGAGGCTCAGCTTCTCCTGGGTTCTTCAAATTTTTTCAACAAATATTGATACAAAATCAACTTTCCAAATCCCTGGCTTTCTTCAGGTACCAGCTCTCTAGGCCATCTTACTGTGGGGCCATGCACTTCCTTTTCCAGGCCCACCTTCAGCAACATCTGACCACATTCACCAGTCCTGCCCTCAGCAGCCCCTGGCCCCTCTGACCTGCCGTTCAGCATCTGACTCCACACCCGCTACTTTGCCAGCCTCTCTTCCACCATGGCTCCTTGCCACCACCTGCTCACTCTTCCAGGGGGTTTCTGCTAGCCTGGCCACTCAAGTTCCTCTTTACCTACCCTCCTTTCTTGTGTCTCCCACACCTCACTTTGGCTCCTCCTTTTCTGAAACCTTTTCCCACTTGTCTTTCTTCTCATTGGTCTTTCTCGGACTCCACCCACCAGGACAGTATGGGCTTAGTACAGTTTTCAACTATGCTACTACCAGAGGCCCTGGCTGTCAATCCAGCTGAGTCACCCCATATCACTCCCATCACCTTGTCACCCTTGAACCATCATCTCAATCTCCTGTGCCCATTCCTCCCAGATTTTACCTCCTTCCCCTTATTCTATGCTTTAGTTTTGCTGAAAGTTAGTTTTAAATTTTTCTCGTTCATATGTTTGTTTTCCCCATATCCCACATATAAGTGAGCCCATTCATTATTTCTTTTTATTTCTTGTTTATTTCTGCTAACATGATTCTTTCTAGCTCCATCCATGTTTCTGCGAATGATATGTTCATCTTTTTTGATTGATGAATAATATTTCATTATGTACCAATACCACAACTTTCTGATTTGTTTGTCTGTTTTAGGGCATTTGGTTTGTTTCCATATGCTGGATATTATAAGCAGTGCTGCAATAAACACCTGAATAAAGGTGTCCTTTTGAATTTGTGCTTTTGTAGTCTTTGGGTAGATTCCCCTAAGTGGGATTGCTGGATTGAATAGTAGTTCCATTTTCAGCAGTTTAAGGGTCCTCACACAGCTTTCCGTAGTGACTGGACCAGTTTGCTTTTGTGGGGCAATTTTTAGGAGACAGCTCACCATGACATCATCCCAAATTGTCTTTATCTTCTCAAGAAAAGAACCACACATCCAGCGGATGATTCAGACATAGGTTCCACAGGTGTCTAGTGGCAACTCACCTTTCCCCAGGAGTGGGGAAGTACTCTATTCAAGAAAGAACACTGAGCTGAGGCTAGAACCCTGTTCTCACAGAAACCATATGAAAGCACACTAAACAAACAAACAAACAAACAAAAAACAATTGGGAATGTCCTCATTAATCCAATTAACCATTTCCCAACCAGGATCTGGAAAAAAAATCTTATTTTCATAAATATTTCTTTTGAAATCTCTTGCTTGTCTTAAAGAATGTATAGGACATCTTCTATAGATACAGAAACATATTGTTCTTTGTTTAATTCAAGTTTGGTTAGCAGGCATGTTCCTTTAAAAAACCTCAACATATTACTTAAGTCTTATTTAAGTCATATTACTTAAATGTCACTTAGAAGATAGATCACCAATTAAAAAAGAAAGTTATCATTTATAACACGTAAGTTTTCCAGGGGTATGGTAAACTATGTATTTATTACTTCCCTAAATAATTAGCTACCAAACAGAATGTTAGATAAAAATTTTATATTAGGAAGTTAGAGAAAAATATCAATCATGGATATTTCATATTCTTTCCTGAACTCTAAATATTAAGCTGTAGTAAAAGAAAAGTGGAACATATGAAGGATAAATGTAGGAAGCCAGCAAGTTGTGTTCAAATTCAGTATGTAACTGTAATTTCCATAAAATAGCTTTTTCTTTGCATTTCTTGCTTCTGGGATTAAAGTGGGAGGTCAGATATTTTCTGCTTTTAGTCTCTTTGCCAATCCTTGGGAGCTGGTGGGAAAAACAACACAGGATCACTTTGGGTTGCCCTTTGTTTTCCCCTGTCTGCAAATTGCCCGAGACCAGACAGATGGATAGCCAGCTGCAGGCACACGGAACTGGGACCCGAGGGACCTGCACACAAAGCAACCAGTTCTGCTGGGACTGAAGCTGTGCCTTCTGCCTCTGAACACCCCCACAAGGCTCTCTAGAAATATCACTCACACCCACCAGTGAGGACTTGAATGTTTTGTCTAAACTGGGAATGTGAATAGAACGCATGTCTTATAGGATGAAGGACTCTTCTCCATTGTTTAAGTGCCCCATTCAGTAGTCACTCAAAGATGAGGTCATCTCACAATAGCAGATAGGAGGTCACTATCATGGATGCCTTCCTATGCTAAAGGAAGGTGATGTACTCCAAGCACATAGTAAATGGGTAACATCTGTCTGGAGGAAAAGTTCTGGAAGAGAACAGAGACAACCTTTACAAATAGGCCTCAACAGCAGTCACCTTTCTCTTCACAACGGAAGACAATGCTTACTGCTATTTTGCAAATTGAACACAGAGCTCTCTCTACTGCTTATTTCTGTGGTTCTCAAGATGTGGTTCATGAACCAGTGGCCTCAGAGTTACAGGTGCTGATTCTTCAGTCACACCCAAGACCTTGACACTGGGGAGTGGGAGATAGGGGACACAAAAATGGGTATTTTAGAAAACCCGCCAGGTGATTCTGATGCTGAATCAAGACTGAGGACTACTGTTCAACATCTTTTTTCTTGTTTCTAAAAATATATTGAAGTTTTCAAAATTATATTTCCAAATCCATGTTTGCAAACAGTCCATCTGTAGTTCATGGGGCCTTACATTCTATTTGTTATGTCATGGGCTTTAAAACTTTAAAAGTGTAGGTGGAGTTGAAGCTCCTATTGCTGATATTTAGTTGTATGCTCATCCTCTAATTTTCTTCTTTATTCTCAGAAATCTTCAGATTCCATGAGGTGAACACTTGAGATTTTTATTTCTTCGCCCTATATGATCTATACGTATACTTTCCCTAACTTTCTTAAGACCACTGTACTTGATGGAATCTCAAGATAGTTACAAGTATATTTTCTATTAAATAATAATGATCTTTTTTATATTGACATGATTTTGCATTCTCTCATAGCAAGATTTAAATGGCTACTTAAAATTATATCCCGTCAAATTTTATGTTTGCACTTGACTTTACCTGAGTTGTCAAAACTCACAAGACTATCCTCCCCAAACTGCACATAAACAGCATTTGTTGAAGACCTTCAAGTATACCTGCTTCAGGGACTCACTTCCAATAAGAGCATAACTTTGGTTGGGGTAGAAAGAGAGGGATTTGAAGCTTCTTTTACCCCTTAGGGGATTTTCTCTCATTTTATTGCAGACATTTGTGTGTGTATGCGTAGGAATCCTTTGGGGGATTTTCTTGGAGGTATGAAGCAATATTAGGAACTGCAAGCAAAGAAAAGAAATGTCCTAGCATCCACAATGGATTCTGTTAATAAGAGTTTCTAAGTTGGAGAATGTCTGCAAAATTATAGCTTCCTGTTCCAACTCTTCTTGCACTCAGCATTAATTAATCAGATGTTGCCCTTTGCAGGTTACATTAATAGATAACATGGATTTGTAGATGTTCCATAGAAGCAACTGTCTTGTGACATGGTTGAAGACATGAAGATGCTGTAGCAATGTGACAAACCTGCAAATGTCCCTTTTAGCAGGTGTTTAAGAACTCTTGAGTTTATATCCTTCGATTGCTCTGGCCACACACAGATCATAATAAGGTTGGGCTTTGGCCATGGTTGGTGCATTTTTGAGTCTCAGCATAGGCGCACAATCCTAGCTTCCACCAGGTGAGTAATGTCACACAGCCTCAGAAGGTTGCATTCTCTCCAGTGAGTTGGCTCAGCAAAGCTTGTTTCCATTGGTGCTATTTCTCCTTGGGTCTCACAGCTTTTCTGCTCCTGATGAGGATTTGGTGTCCTTCAAAATATAGGTTATATTGAATTGTTTTCTAAACCACAACTTCTGAAACCCTGTCAGCTAATGTGACTTCAGAATATGATTTGGAAAAAATTACCAGCTGCCCACAAAGGTTTTACAGGTGGTTTGAAATGTAGAAGCAGAAGGAAGGAGCTTGGGGCGGGTTTTGTGTCTACAGATGCATCTCTTGGAGATAAGTTAGGGTTTTTGTGCTCTCTTGGACTTAGCAGCACCTCCTGTCTTCATCAGAGTGAGTCATACCTGTAAAATTATTATAGATGGAGGAGAACAGAACAGGTCAAAGATAGGGAAGAGTAATTCTTACTTTTTAAAATTATTCCTGTGTTAAACAGTATGGCTATGGCTCTTCTAGAAGGGAGGGAGGAAGGGAGGGAGAGGGGAGGGAGAGGGGGGAGAGAGAGAGAGAGAGGGAGAGAGAGAAAGAGAGTGAAAGGGAGAGAGAGAGGGAGAGGGGGAGAGAGAGAGAGGGAGAGGGGGAGAGAGAGAGAGGAATGAAACTTGTCATGGGAAGCATAATTGAAACTTCTAGGGCAGAGGCACCAAGAATTTGGCAATGTGTTACTAAGTGACATATTTAGAAAGTTCTTTGTCATTCAACCTTCTGCCTTTTTCCTCCATAAAGTGAACAATAAAAATAGCTCTCTTGGTTTCATTTTGACTCTGGTTTTGCTCTTTTGTCTTTCATGTGGTAGCAAGCTATATTCAAGTATGCTTGAATTTACAGAAAAAACTCAGGGAACAGTTGGAATATTTTCTGGAATTTTGATTTATAAAATTTGTGTGAAAAGAGATTCATTTTACGTGTTTGTTTTGCATCTTTTTTTTTTTTAACATTTTAGCTTCAGAAAACCAGGGTTTGAATTTTAAATCTTCCCTACTCATGTGACCAGTAATCTTGCTATACCACCTCCCTAAACATCACAATTTTTGTATATTGGTAGTGTTGGTAATTGCACAACCTGATTTTTCAAAGTGCTCATTGGACCATTATAAAAATAATACATGAGCCAATACTTTGAAAAATCCACCAAAAATTGGTTATTGATATTTTAAATAGTTCCACATTTATTTGAATACTACCATTACGAAGATCTTTTTTGAGGAAAAAGTTCTCAAATTGAGTTTGGAGCTTCCCTGGAGAAAAAAAAAATAATAGTGGAACCAAGCAGGTGGCTTATCAATTTTTGGATTTAGGTTATTAGCCTTGAGAAACTAAGAAAGGTAGGGAACATTTTCTAAAGTTATTTATGAGAGGATGTCTGATTTTTTTCAGGCTGCTGCAGTTAATTTATACCCATGTTACTGTCTCTGTGAAGTTTTCTGTAAATGTGACATTAGCCAATAATTACAATATAAAAACATGAATTATATAGGTGATTAGGGGTTATAAGACTGAAAGATGATGCTATCCCAGAGGTATAGTTTTGTAGGATCAGGTTTCAGTTATGTGTGTTTGTTCCCAGAATTAATTAAGAGCCCTCACCTCCTCATAGTCCTACCTAAGGTTGTATTGGGCTATCTATTCAGGCAACTTTCTCTCCTGATTCTTTTCACTTTAGAGTGCAAGTGAAAAGTAAGACTTTGCATGTGCAGAGGGGCGTATCCAAGAAGGTCTGATACAATTTTGAATACTGACAATAGAAAGTTCTGCTGACTTCTCTTTGGACCACTCTGGCAAGAACAGTTCCTTTCATGTTCTGTTCCTTTCTGAAGGTCTGCGATTTCCAACAATTCTAAATTACTCACGGCAGCGAAAATAGATTTTGCCCATGATTTACTGCCTGAATGTTAAGCTGTTGCAGACTCAGGGAACAGAGAATGCTGAAAGCAAAAGAGTAAGAAAACATTTTTATTTTGTAAATGAATGACATTAATTTCCATAGCAGTAGCTAGGACAAATCAAAAAGTTTGTTTTCTTTTTTCTCCTGACTTATTAGAATTCAAAAGTACTTGTTGATATACACTCTGTGGTTTTAACCCAGATCAATAAGCCACTTGGGGAGAGTTACTTAGTCTTTTTGACCTCAGTTTCCTCATCCACAGCATGAGGAATAGGGCTCTTATCAAGTTTTCATAAATTATTACATTTTTATTTGGACTTTCAGTGGTGTACTTAATGAAGTATACACACATTTGAATTCTCAATGAGCTATATCTGAAACTTATATAGCTTTCAATAAGAAAAATTAAGTATCTTAAAACAAATCAGCACATCATAAACACTCACTAAGATTTCCTATTATTTACACATTTCAGAGAAATAATTGAAGCCAGGAAATCTCCCTCCACATAAGAAGAATTCCATAGAGAGGGCTGTTCTATGGTGGGAAGGAGAGCTCAACATTAAAGAAATCAAAAGCTATGAACTTCTTGAAAAATTCATAGTTAGTGCTTTAATGGACGCTGTTATTCTACTAATTTTTGGTGATATTAATAGAAGTGGTAGTATTTTTACCTATAGATTGACAGATGATATCTTTTGGAACAAATTTTGAAGATGTTTGTGGAAATAGGGGAGACAAGGAATAAGTCAATAATTTACTGCCTTGTTCCATTAGGTGACAAATTTTTGTAAACCAGGTGTGACCATGTGACATGTGACCATTGGAGAAACTTTGCAGATAGCAGAGGGATGAGTAGGATGTCAGAATAGCAGATGCTAGGTTGCCACATTTTTTTGCTTACTTTCATCATAACAGTATAGGGCATGTGGTCATGGCATGATGAGGTTCCTCTCACTGTCTCCAGTTGAACACAATGATCTTTGCCATCTTAATTTCAGTGGATGTTTTCCCCATTCTCTTCCATCTAGAAGTAAAATGGCTTGTCAGTTCAATGGGGCTCTACACACTGAATTGCAACCATATTTTATTGGTGGATCTTTTCCAAGTTGCTAGCTTGGTACTTTTCAAAATGCGCTGAGTAGCTGTTTGGATCTTGTCTCTGCTGACTCCACTGGGCTCGGTTTCAAATCTCTCCTAATCCACTAATGAACCTTTATTAAAGTGGGAGAGGTGGAATCACTCTTTAGACATGTTACTAAAACAAAGTTGGGGTAGTGAAAAGATCAAAAGAGAACAATAATAAAGGAACACTGGGTCTATAACTGTATTTACTCTCTTTAAAGTTGATATTATTTTGAAAAACATTTATATTATTAGAATAGTTTAAATTTTGTTTCATTTAAACTTTGTTTTGTTTTCCTTTTAAAAGGCAGTTTAGAGATGCTCATCTACTGTCCCAGCCTCCTTTTTCTTCTTTTGCTATTTACAGTTCACGTTGAATACTTATGAGGGATTAAATTATGACATAAACAATGACATGTCAACCTTTCAGGATTCTGAAAAAAATATCTGCTGGAAGCATCTGATGGTTTTTAGTACTCACCTCTTCCTGGTTCCTGATCTATCCCTAAGCTCCCTGTGTCTGGGGGCCCTGAGGCATAGTAGTTTGTGTGGAATGGAGGGGGCTTCATCACTTATCTTTTCAAAATGTCCACTCATTCCTAAAGTCACAACTCAAGGGAGAGGTGACTTCTAGAGATACACAGAACATGTGACAACCAGCCAGCTTTGTCTGACATTTCCCCGTCTTTCTCCTGGGGCCATTCACCTCTTTTGTTGCTTACTTAGTCATTCAGCTGTTGAGCAAATGACTTCCTGTTAGGCCCAGACGATATGTTGATAAAGCTTTGAAATTTCTGATCTCCAAGGAAATCAGATTTTGTCAAATAATTTATTTCATAGGAGGAAACCACCTTAATTTTGCTAAATTAAAAGACAGAACCTTAATTAAACATAATATTGTGATTTCTGCATGCTTTTGTCAGTTCCTATTTCTTCATTAACTTCTTAAGTGTGAAAAAAAATGACCATTGCTCAAATCTAGTCTCAAATTCAGCTTGGATATTTGACTTCTCTCTCTCTCTCTCGCTCTCTCGCTCTTTCTCTCCATAATAGCTATCTATATTATAGATATATGATATTTATTTTGGGTGAGCTGTATCATTCATTTATGAGAAGTTACTTATTAAACCAATGTTTTGTTCTAATCAGAATTAAAAATTACAGCATTTAATACTTTTTAGAGTACCTTTGTTTTGCATTATCTCATGTGATGCAGGGAAGAATAATTACCTTCAAGTGAGAAAATATTGGTTCAGAGCAGTTATTTGTTTAGAGTTAAAATGCTAGTTAGTTGTCTAAGGTCAAAAAGCTGGTGAAGTCCAAAGAACTTAGGTTAGTTGTCTTTCTATCTTAAGTATTTGTTTCGTACATAGTTGTTCACTTCTGTGCATGAGGCACTATTTTTGGTGCTGGGATTCAGCGGTGAACAAAAGAGAGAAAGTCCTTACTTCAGAGAGTTTATGCTGTGATGAGAGAGATAAAATAGACATCACATTGTGTAGAATATGAAAAAGTGGTAAGGAATGTGTAGGAAAAGCGCAGTGAAGTGGGGGCAATTAAGGATCCTTGGGAAGTCATAGTTTTTCAGATGGTCAGACTGGCCTCTGAGAGATGATGCTTGTGCAGACTTAAAGCAGGTGAGGGAATGAGTCACTGATTTCTGGGGAAGCAGCAGAAACAGTACAAGTACAAAAGTGTTGAGGCATCCAGGAGCCTCCTATAGTTGGGACAAAGTGAAAAAGGAGTCTTATGGGAGGTGAAATCCAAGGTGTCAGGTGTTACTGTGCAAGGGGAGGAGGAAATCTGGACTCTCCAAATGAGGTCCTCTGGTGGTTAACACAAGCATGAACATACTTTACTACCTGGTTTATTTTGCAAACTTCTTTTGGCACCAATCTTGTGGAAAAAGTAGTCAGCAGAAATGGGTGGGCACAGGGATCCTAGCTGTAAGGGTGTGTGAGTTGGGTATAGTCAATGAACAGTGGATGTACCATCTGAAATATGGCATTCTGTTTGACTTCTTCTTTCCCTGATCATTGGGGGAAATCTTTGGCAATCACTTAATGTTTTGACATAAAGGAAAATGACATTGAACACCTAGTATAGGTTTGAGCTAATTTCCGCTAATTCCCTATGACTTGTAGTCTATTAAAATTCCCATGTTTGATTTTTCTTTTGCCAGGATATATAATTCTCTTCATACGGGTCTTTTTCATTGTGTCTTCACTATTAACTTCTTGTTTCCTATCCAAACTTCCATGCAGAAGAGACAAGTGAGTCATAGTCTCGCTAAACCCTGCCTTGTTCAACCAAAAGATTAAAGCAGTCAAAATTGAGTGTAAAGGTATTTTAGATATAAAAGAAAGGTGCCTTACCACTATACTCTCCACTGATGCAGATTTTCATTGAACAGTAGAAGTCAGACTAGAGTCTGCAGCTCGGGAACTGGGGTTCCCTGTGTGCACATAGGCATCAGGTCTATTTTGGTTTCACTTTACGTTAGCTACTTAATTTGGTGACTGCAAAGCCCTGTGCGCACATTTTTATGAGCTTTGGGACAATTTACTGCCAAGCTTGCTTGAGCGCTAAAATATGCTTTCAGTTTCAGAAAACCACAAATTATTTACCAAATAGGCAAGGAAATGGAGGTCATTGAGTTCATTTCTTAGATAATTTCAAGCTTTCTTTCTGAGCAGTGACACCTCCCAGCAGGCAGAGTGATGTGTTCTTTAGATAGGTTCATTAAGAGAAAGGAAAGGATGAAAAGTGATGGAAATTGCTAACTGGTATGCTTTTCTATTTGCTTGCTTTTGATATTAAAGTCTAGGAATCAAAGCTAGATTAGTGTAAGGTAGATATAAAATTATCTTCCATTTCCCACTTTACTGTATATATAAAGACTTAAGCTAGAAATATTAAAATAACTATGTTGTAGAAAACAAAGAGATTTAAGTATCCAATTTTGTCCAAATTCATGTAAACAATCTTTAAAGTGAAATTAGAGGGGATGAGTGGGGAGTGAATCTATCCGACCTCAATGGGAACCAGTGTTGTTCAAGATATTTTAAAGGTGACTACATTTAACTAGCAAGTACATTCAACAGGATGAGAAGAAAAGTAAGAATGAATGCTTGACTATAAGATATTTGAGAATAAATTATGACTTTACATCAAAGGTAGAGGGAGAAAAACTCCTGTGTCTACCTTGTAAACTTATTCAGTGAGTGAAGTGGAGAGATATGAAAGCTGGAAAGGTTTGAAGTTTTTTCATAGATGACAGAATTCTTGCTGAATAGCTTTACTTATGAGATGGGTCTATGAATCAGTCTGAAGGAGTTCAGACCAAATGTCACATTATTAGACTTTGAGAACCTTTCTTATCTAAATTTAATCTTTTGTTTTTCTTCCAAGAGGGTGGGGAGAAGGTTTCATAACACTGATGAATCATGGACATTGAAAATTTCACAGTGGAAATTGCTTGTAGAGTTGGATCTCTTCTGGGACCCCCAAGCTGTGAATTGAGTGTTTGAATCCCTGAGCAGAGTTTAATTTAATCACGGGTGGAGCCCAGAAGGAAATTCAGCGGCTCTAGTGAGGGGCACAATCCTAGCTGAGTTTAGTTCTAATTTCTGATGCAAAGGAAAGAGTATTTTAGAAGCACTGTCCCAAAAGTATGATGAGTTTTACAACTCCTTCATGTTTGTGATTTGCATCAGCCTAGTTTCCCAATATGATTAGCAGAAATTATAATTATTTAGGTGAGAAGGATGTGTATATAGGAAGGGAGAGAAAGACAGCAGAATTATATTCAGTCTCATAATCAGGTTTATGACGCAGAGGGCATGGTGTAATTTCAGGAAAAGGGGCTGGTAGTTTCTCAAAGGAAAAGAAAGGAGAAGCAAGCAGGTTTGGTTGTGAAAAAGGACTCAGTGGAAATTCATGCTATTACAACAGGGATCTGCCACATTCCAGACAAAATCCAAAAACCCACAACAAGAAAGAATATTCTTTCCTTAAAGAGAAAGAAATGAGAGTTGGAATGGACCTGAAGATATTAGACTGTCTGAAATTATTTAATAGGTAGAACCCATGTTTGCCAATAAAATCTACCACCTCACTCTTCCTTTGTTGTTTTTTGATATTGAAAAATAGCTTATCTATCCATTTCTCTAATTTTTATTTTGTAGTTATTATGTGTTTGCCATCGTGGGGCATGCTTTTGATGCTCAGATAAAAGAAATAGTCTCTGCTCACAAGCAGATATAACAAGCTAAATAAAGGCAGTGGGGCTGAGCAACTGACCCCATGTGAGAAGAGTAAAGAGAATTGAATATGGGATGATGTACAGATTTCTGACTTCAGTTATCAAGTTAAGGCAGGAGGTGGGGTGGGATAGGAGGTGATGAGAACACTTAAGTCTTTTAAATAGAGTACATAGACATGGTGTTTCTAAATACTGGTGAATGAGAAGCCAAATAGATTTCCCAATTTAACATGAGATGAAATGTACTTTGTGACTTTGAACAGTGGATTTGCAGATTGGCATTATTTCTGCCTCTGTTACCTGATGAATAAGAAATGAATGTATTAGGCAATCAACTCACTATTTGAAAGAGCTGGGAGCAGTTGTCATTGATTACACAGTTGATTTACAATGATATTCAATGTATGCCTTACATAAATATTGTGCAATTGTTGCCATGCCTGTTGTCTGTTCATGGACATTTTAGGATAGATGAGGAAGAGATACTAGGCATGCTTATGGCACATTGGAAAAGACTTGAGCTCTGTGAATTTAAGGGATCTTTATATCACACAACCCATTATGCATGCAGATGTCATCTGATCATCTGGCATAGTTTTTTAAGAATGGGAGCTTGGGAAAGTGATACTCTGGCTACTGTTATCTCTATAAGTTGTAAACTCTTTTTCTCTGACTCAGTAGTCTAAAGTCTCAATCAGCATCCATGATGCTTTTGGTAGCTAATGTGTTCCTTGCAAGTAAGTGAACACTCAACCTTTCACATTTCTCAACAGTTACTAAAGCCAGGACCCCAATATGGGCAGCATTAAAATTTAGGCACTGATGTCATTAGATGTGTCTGAAAAATGCAGAGATAAAAGAGACCTAAACAGGATATGGATACTTCCTTCTTTTACTTTGTTGAAATTCCCAGGTGGGTTGTGTAGAGAGAAACTAGACCCTCTGCTTTTCAGGAGGAGAGAAGAGGGGAAAAAAAGAGAGGAGCAGAGACTCAGAGGCAGATAGACTTTTGGGGAGAGGAGAGACATGGTGGGCAGGTAAAGAGTACTGTTAGTGACCAGGTTGGGCAGAAGCCTCCGGAAGAGTGAGCTGGTGGTGGCAAGGAGCCATAGTGGTTAGTAGAAGAGTGGACAGTGTGGAGAAAATGACACCACAGCAAGGTGGCATGGAAAGCTGGTACCTGGAAATAACCAGGGATTTGGAAAGTTGATTTGGGATTAATATTTTCTGAAGAAGTTTGAAGAGGTTTGGGGAAGCAGAGCAGCTCGGAACACCAGAGAAAGAAGAAACAAAGAGAAGACACTGGAGAAAGACTGAACTGTGCAGAGCGCCTGCCTCAGGTTTGGAGGGGCAAAGGGGCACCATCTTGAACATGTGTCTTTGGGGCCTTTGAGACTAAAGATGGTGACTGGGGTAAGATAACTAACTGGCCACTTGTGGCTTTAAGGAATTTTTGTTTTCCCTGCTCATTCTCCTTGTAAATAAAACCCTATTGTTAAATTGTATTTGACTGGCAACTGCTAGGTGGTATGAACCTGAGGGAAACTGCCTGGGTGACAGAAGCAGCACTTTAAAAGTGTCGTTCTTTTTTCTTTGGCTGGTTGGTTGAACGCTTCTGCCCCTTTGAATCCGATGTCATTACCATATATATGACTCTTAATTTCCAACATTCTACTGTAAAATAAAAATTATTTCATCATTTTCAGCATTAACAGGGTAGAATTCTAAGTTGTAGACCAAATAACAAAAGAACCAATTATCACATACACTTTTTCTTGGGATTGCAAAAGAATGTTATGTCTGTGATCCTTCTAGTATTATACATCATAATTACAACAATGTTACTGAGAAATTCTGGCATGTAAGAGAACATTCAAACCACTAGAGTATAAGAGAACCTTCAAAGAAACAGTCGTTAACAAGTCATTGATTTTCAGTGCATTTGCCTAAGTATTTTAAATAAATGTGTTGTTTTCTTTTTGATTTTATAATCAACTTGCTGAGGTACTATTTTTCTTTTAAAAATTAAAAAAATTGATTGCACACACATATTTTGACATCGTTGTATACCCTTAAGGTTCTCCCACTAACTTGTCATCCATGAGCCATAATCTTAATCTCTTGTGTCCATCCCTCCCCTGATTTCACTCTCTCTCCCTTATTTGCTCTATGCTTCAGTTCTGCTGACAGTTTGTTAGTTTTATAAACTTATTGAGTTTATAAAATGCATGCAAAAGAATGCATCCTTTAAAGTGTATAATTTTGTGAGTATTGGCAGTTAAATAAACCTGTAAAACATTTTCATCACTCCTAAAGGGTTTTGAAATCTTTTGAATCTTAATGTATTTTGAAGATGGGCAAAACACTTTTATATTGGGATACTTCAGGAATAATTTCTACTGTGATTGGCTTTTGTTAGCTTTCAATTTTATTTAAATCATTTTAAGCATAAATATTAGATTTTTCCCCAAAAGTCTTTGCTTTGACTTGTGTTTTCCTTTTTAGAGATCCCCTGTCTAGTCTTTCCCCCTCTTTCATATTCCTTAGAGCAGAAAGACTGATGATGATTCTTATTAGCACAAATAAATAGGGTAAATCATATGAATTTGAAACATATAAAGATTAAGTGCCTTACAGAAAAAAAAATCAACTACAGGAGAAAGATGATGGGTATTAGCATAGTAGAGTGTAGAACCTAATTATGGAATAAATGAAAAATGATATTTGTGTAATTAAAGAACGAGTTACACAGAAAATGTATACTTATATGTTCAAATTAATCATGATATTGAATTTTAGGGTTTTTTCCTTCTCTCAATGACTGATATATTTTCCAGGGAAGACGTTCTCAAACATTTTCAACTGACTCCTTGTAATTATGGCTCTCAAAATTCAAGAATGAATTTTGAATAGTGCATGTCTACGGGCAATATTAAATCGATCACTTAGGTCACGGAGTCTTGAAATCTTTCAAGGACTGCAATATGAGCAAAACTTGCAAAACAGCTTCCCCATAGCAATAGCTGTTTGGGAAGGACAACTCACTAATGACATACTTTGAGTCCACAGATAAAGTAGAACTAAAATATTGTATTTGGTTAACATTGTTTCATGTCTCATGTGACTTCTGATTTATCAAGCAAGTATTTTCTGACTTTTCTCATCATTTTTGATGGTAAATATTGATTTAAAATATTTGGATGAAGACCTGCTCTTTGTCTGCACTAGTTAAAATGGGGAAAATATTTCAGAGTAAGGAAAACTATAAAATGGAAAACCTGAAGTCAGTTACTATAGGACAAACGAGTTTTTCCTCCCTCAGCCTTTGTGGGGTTTGGGCCCTCCCATGATGATGCATACTTGGGCCCAGTGGGAGCGCACATTCATAAGTGGGCCTGGGAGGAAAGGATAAAGGTGCTATCACTCTAGGGTAAAAGAGCTTGAGGGAGGAGAGAGAAAAACATTAGATAGATAAGAGAGAGAACACCAGAGAGGGACCCCAGAGAAAGAATGTGAAGATTCCAGAGGAAGTAGGGGTTTCACCTCCCTCCTGGTCCCCGGGCTCTGGCCCTGAACCTGCCCTTCTCTGTCTGGTGTGTCTGTGTAACTGGTAGAACTAATAATGAACCTATGCAGAGTGACCTGCCTGTGTACTATAACTGACATCATGAATAGTCTGGTTACATTACAGTTATCGGGGATTTTTTTCCTCACTCTTGTCTCAACTTCCCACTTTTCACTGATGAGGGTTTTTGTTATACTGAAGGGTGGAAATACAAAAAAACTATAAAATGTAAAATACTTCAAGTCCCTCTGATTAGCCTGCAATCTTTCTCCTTTGACATCTGAAAGTGCTCAGGCAGGCACACCTCAAAACTGACAGCCCATGCCTTGTGTCACTCTGTTTGCATTTTCCTTGCCGTTTTTGCTGTCATGTTCATCTTATGTTATGATTGGATAATCAAATAAGAATGACAAAATCTTTAAATCAATGTGCTGATTCCCTTCAGCATCAACTGTGGAGCAATCGCTGTGCCTTTAAAAAAAAAAAGTAATCTATAATCAGAATTTCAGGGGCCTGCTCCACACACAGGTATATTTTAATAATCTTTCTTGTCTTTAAGAATATTATTACACTGGAATATGAATTTCTGGGTATCATAGTGCAGCTAAACAGCAATTAAAAATACTTGGCTTCGGTTTTGGTTAAGAATGAATCAACTTCTGAGACACCAAACACCGAGAGTGAGTATCTTTGAGAATCATCAGCTGGGTGGGGAAATTTGACAATTTGCATCATATATATGCACATATATATACATATATGTGCATGTATCTATACATATATATGTTTACACACACACACACATATATATATAAATCTTATGATGCAGCAATTTCACTCCTCTGTATCTACCCCAAGATGCACAAGCAGTTAATTTAAAGAGAAACATGTACATCTATGTTCATTGTAGGACTATTTACAAGTCAAGTTTTGGAAAAAACCTAAATTCTCAAGGACAGAGGAGAGGATTGATAAGATATGGTATTTATACAGAATGAACTACTACCCAGCTATAAAGAAATGGTGAAATCTTACCATTTGCAACAACATGAATGCTATAGGAAGGGATGATGCTAAGTGAGATAAGTCAGAAAAAAAGGACAAGTTTTATGATGGTGTCACTCATATGTGGGATATGAAGAAACAAAACAAAAGAACAGGCAGTACTAGAGCAGAACAAATCTTAGAAATCTGACTGTAGAAGTGAAGCCACCAGGAAGAAGGGTGGGATTGGGAAGGAAAGGAGAGGGAAGACCCAATGGATTATAGAGGATGATTATGGGGATGGGTGTGAAAGTGGGTAAAATGAAGACTTTCTGACTTGATTTAATTGTTTACCCCTATCTGCTTGCTTTTTTCTCCAAAGCAGGCTACAAGCAGTTCCTTTGCAATTACCTTTAACCTTAACTGGATACTCTTATTTGCCTGCTACTCTCTACAAAGCAGGCTACACACTCTTTATTAGCATTTTCACTGATCACCTTTACCATTGATATGCAAAAGCTAGCCAACTGCTCTCTGCTTTCAGCTCCAAAAACTGCAGAAAAGAAAAACTTTAAAACACAGTTTAAACTTTCCACTCATGGATTCTTACCACCATCCCCAGCCTTCTCAACCAAAATACCAAGCCAATGCAAGACAATCAGTGCAGTGCAGACTAATTTATTTTTAACAAAGTGATTTCTAATTATCCTATTAACTACAAAAGAAACATGTAAGACTCAGAATACTTTAACATTGTCCAAACCCTTTCTCAGTATTGTCCAAAGTCCTTTCCCAGATTGCCCC